>JADIOY010000122.1:0-30273 GCA_018344475.1 Xiuguozyma silvatica | reverse complement strand
GGGGGGGGGGGGGGGGGGGGGGGGGGGGGGGGGGGGGAGGGGGAAGGGGGCCGCGGAGTAACGTGGGACGTAATAGGATTAGTGAGGGGAGGGTGGTATACGGGAGGTGACTAGCATATTACAGTTACGATTGTCTAATAAGTGTATATAGGTGTAGGTCTGATCTCTTGGCCATTGTCACTGATCAAGGGCACGGTCCAGATACTCTGTAAACAGCGGAACAATCCTGTCCACCGGAACGGCCTGCATTCTGTTCAGCGCAACGAACGCACGCCGTAGCCGCTGCAGCTTGGCGAGTGGGACGGCCGCGGCGGGCAGCTGCAGCCGCTGCGGGGCGGCGCCGTCAACACGAATCAGCACGCAAGCGCCCGGGTTCAGGTCCTGGTTCGTGGCGAACTGTGCGATCACCTCCGAGGTGAGCCGGTCCAGCTCCTGCAGGTAGTTGGCGGCGGCCGCAGGCTTGACGGCAACCGACTGGTTCGGCTTCGGTGCCTTCTTCAGCACAATGGCTTCCCAGACCTCGTCCATTGGAAGCGGGTCGTCGTAGCCGACGGGCACCAGCGGCGAGTCCCACCGGTTGCGGCCGTCGGGCTCTTCGAACCTCATGATCAGCGCTCTCGTGAGATCCTCATCCCACGTGCCGTTCGCAAAGCACACCTCCGTCGGTGCAACCACCTGCACCACGCAGTACGTCGTCTGAGCGTTCTTCGCCTCGGTGTACAGCTGGTACCGGAAGCCCTTGATGTAGTTCATAGCATCGAGGATGACGATGTTACTCTTCGACAGGTCCCGGCGCACCGCACTCATCTGCTCTCCCCTCGCTGCCTTCTCGCTGTTGCTCTCCCTGTACATATCGTGAGAGATGCCGAGGGACTCGTCGCTGTGCAGAATCACCTTCATTCCGTGGCCCGGTTCGCCCGCTCCGGCAGCACCGATCCGCTTCTCGAACTCGTTCTTCAGTCCTTTCGCCATGGCGCTCTTCCCCGAGCCGGGAAATCCGCACATGAGTATGAGCGGCATCTATATAGTTGGATGGTATAGTAGGGGTGAAATTGCGGGGAAATTTTTCACCCACCAAATGGCTACTCGGTTCATCCCAAGGACGGTCTTCCCAGAGTACCGGGTCAACCTCTCGGACTTCAAGGGCCACCACGTCAAGGCGCTCGGCCGCATGAAAGACCTAGCTCCCCAGATCGACCTTATCCTGGAACTCAGGGACGCGAGGGCTCCCCTGTCGACCGCCAACGACCTCCTCACCAAGAGCCTGTACGACAAGGACCGGCTCATCCTGTACACCAAAAGGGACCTCAGCTCGGTCTCGCCGCAGTACCTCAACATGCTCCACCAGGCCGATAACGAGAAGTGGCAGTTCGTCGACTGCCGGTCCCGCCAGGACACCTCGAGGATCCTCAAGGCAGTCAGAGAGAAGCACGACTTGATGTACCCGCGGCCTCCGTTGGGGCTCCGCATGCTCGTCGTGGGCATGCCGAACGTCGGCAAGTCGACCCTCGTCAACAGCCTCCGGTCGTACGGCCTCAACAGGAAGAAGAAGGCCGTCGCCAAGACGGGCGGCCAGGCTGGCGTCACCCGCAACACCTCCGAGATCATCCGCGTCAGCGAGGACCCGGACGTGCTGCTCTACGACACGCCCGGCGTGCTCGTGCCCAAAGTCGCCGACTGCAAGACGATGCTGTCGTTGTCGCTGACGGGCACCATCTCGACCGCCAACCAGATCGACCCCGTCATCACCGCCGACTACATGCTGTACATCATGAACCTGACGGACCCGACCCGGTACAGCCGCTGGCTGAAGGAGCCCACGAATGACATCTACAAGCTGCTTGACAGCATCGCCCGCCAGACGCACAACGTGCGGCGTCTGAAGGGCCAGAAGAAGCCCACCCCGAACTACGTGGGTGCCGCCATCGAGCTGCTCCAGCACGTGCAGATGGGCAAGCTGGGCAAGTGGTGTTTCGACGTGGCGGCCCTTTTGAACGAGGTGCCATCGCAATCCTCAGATCAGTCGCATACACAGACGAGCAAGTTTTACTAGGCATATATATCTATATAGATTCGTGTAAATAGAACGTATGGAAATCCTTCCCCCGCCAAGAATCTCTCTCCCCTCATGCCTCTCTCTCTTGGGTCAGCCAAAATTTTTTATTTTTTTTTTTTGCTTTTCCCCTTTAAAATTCAACTACCCTCCCAAACTAGGCATCATCTCAACTCTTCCCTATATTGTCACTGTTTACGCCTCTTGCTCAAGCAGACATCGTTTGACATACTTTTTTTTTGTTCAATTCAGTAGATGGACCAGATCCTCGATTTCAGCAAGGACCTCGACGTCAAGCTCCTCGACAAGGTCGTCGAGACCTTCTACAGGGGCTCCGGCGAGGAACAGAAGCAGGCCCAACAAGTGCTTACAAAGTTCCAGAACCATCCGGACTCCTGGACCAGGGCCGACCAGATCCTCCAGTACGCCAACGACACCGAGACCAAGTACATCGGCCTCTCCATCCTCGATAACCTGATCAAGACCCGCTGGAAGGCGCTCCCGGACGAGCAGCGCCAAGGTATCCGAAACTTTGTCGCCAGCATGATCATTGCCATGTGCGAGGACGACGCCCAGTTCACCTCGCAGCGGGCCCTCATCAACAAGTGCGACCTCACACTCGTCCAGATCCTCAAGCAGGACTGGCCGCAGAACTGGCCCAACTTCATCCCGGAGCTCGTCCAATCCTCAAGGGCCGGCTTCAACGTCTGCGAGAACAACATGCACATCCTCATGCTGCTCTCCGAGGAGATCTTCGACTTCTCCGCCGAGCAGATGACTCAGGCCAAGGCCACCGCCCTCAAGACACGCCTCTGCGACGAGTTCGGCGAGATCTTCACGATCTGCTACGAGGTCCTCGACAAGGCCACCAAGCCCAGCGTCATCCGCGCCACCCTCTACGCTCTCCTCAAGTACATCCCCTGGATCCCAATGGGCTACGTCTTTGAGACAAACCTGCTCACTTTGCTCGCCGGCAAGTTCCTGCCCGAGGCTGAGTTCCGCCGTCCAACACTCAAGTGCCTCACCGAGGTCGCCCAGCTCGCTGCCCCACAGTACGACCAGCAGCTCGTCGACATGTTCCAGCTCGCCATGGAGGCCGTCGGCAAGACCTTCCCGCCCGACGCTGACCTCAAGGCCCTCTACAAGACCGCCGCCACCTCCGACCAGCAGTTCCTCCAGGACCTTGCGATGTTCCTCTGCACTTTCCTCAGTAACCACCTCAACGCTCTCGAGGCCCGCCAAGACCTCCGGCCGCTCGTCCTCGCTGCCCACAGCTACCTGATCGGCCTCTCCCGTATCGACGAGAGAGAGCTCTTCAAGACCTGTCTGGACTACTGGTCGCAGCTCGTCTCGGGCCTCTACGAGGAGGTCCGCACGCTCCCGCAGCAGCTCTCGCAGTCTCCTCTCGAGCAGCTCCAGTACAACCCACAGGCGGGCGCTCCGGACCCATCGGTCTTCCAAGGTAAGGCCCTCCGGCGCAACATCTATGCCGATATCCTCTCCAAGCTTCGTCTCGTTGTCATTGAGAACATGGCCCGTCCCGAGGAGGTCCTCGTCGTTGAGAACGACGAAGGTGAGATCGTCCGTGAGTTCGTCAAGGAGAGCGACACCATTCAGCTCTACAAGGCCGAGCGCCAGGTGCTCGTCTACCTGACGCACTTGGACGTCGTCGATATGGAGTCCGTGCTCTCTGCCAAACTGGCCGCCCAGATCGACGGTTCCGAGTGGTCCTGGCACAACATCAACACGCTTTGTTGGGCCATCGGTTCGATCTCTGGTTCGATGGACGAGGAGCGCGAGAAGCGTTTCCTCGTTACCGTCATCAGAGACCTCCTTGCCCTCACCGAGATGAAGCGTGGTAAGAGTAACAAGGCCGTTGTGGCATCCAACATCATGTACATCGTGGGCCAGTACCCTCGGTTCCTCAAGGCCCACTGGAAGTTCCTCAAGACCGTTGTCAACAAGCTCTTTGAGTTCATGCACGAGACCCACGAGGGTGTGCAGGACATGGCATGCGATACGTTCAACAAGATTGCCATCAAGTGTCGTCGCCACTTTGTCATCCAGCAGCCAGGAGAGACCGAGCCATTCATCGATGAGATCATTAGATCCATCCAGGAGACCACTGCTGACCTTCAGCCGCAGCAGGTGCACTCTTTCTACAAGGCATGTGCCGTCATCGTCTACGCTCAGAATGCCGCTGGTCCTAGAACTCGTCTGCTTGGAGACCTGATGCGCCTCCCTAACGTCGCCTGGCACACTGTTGTCAAGCAGGCAGGCGAGGACCCTAACCTGCTGGCCAACCCTGAGATCGTTAAAATCATCGCCAACATCTTGAAGACGAACGTCGCCGTCTGTGGTCCTCTTGGCCCTGGCTTCTCGCCTCAGCTTGCTGGCATCTACAACGATATGCTCTCACTGTATGGTGCTGTCAGCAGACTCATCTCCCAAGCCGTTGCATCCGATGGTCCAATCGCCACGAAGACGCCGAAGGTCCGTGGCTGGAGAACGATCAAAAAGGAGATTCTGACGCTGCTCGAGATCTACATTTCGAAGGCCACCGACGAGCAGCAGGTTGTGAACGACCTTGTTCCAAACCTGCTTGCTACAGTGCTGCAGGACTACAAGGAGAGCGTCCCAGACGCCCGCGATGCCGAGGTCCTCAACTGTCTCTCGACACTTGTCTCCAAGGTCGGCCGCCGTATTCCGAACGAGACGGTCCAGATTCTTGGCGCCGTGTTTGCGCCAACCCTGGACATGATCAACAAGGACTTCACGGAGTACCCAGAGCACAGAGTCAACTTCTACAAGCTGCTCCGTGAGATCGACCTCCAGGGCTTCGACGCCTTGCTCCAGTTCCCACCAGAGTCGTTCCAGTCGTTCGTCGACGCCATTCTGTGGGCCTTGAAGCACAACAACAGAGAGGTTGAAAATCTTGGTCTGACGATCGCCGTCGAGCTCCTCACCAACATCGAGAACCTCGGCCCTTCGAACCAGTTTGCTCTCGGCTTCTACAGAAACTACTTCTTCCCGGTCATTGCCGACGTGTTCTACGTCCTCACAGACTCCGACCATAAGGCCGGCTTCCGTCTGCAGGCACAGCTGCTCTCGAAGATGATCGAACTCGTTGCTGAGAACCGCATCGCCGGCCCTATCTACCCATCTGGCTCGGCCCCAGAGGGTACCTCGAACGAGATTTACCTCAAGGAGTACCTGGGCAACATGCTGATGCAAGCATTCCCACAGCTGCAGAAGGAGCAGGTTGCTAACTTCTTGCAGGTTCTGTTCTCTAGTTACAACAACCGGAACAAGTTCCGCGGAGCACTTAGAGACTTCCTCGTGCAGACGAAGGAGGTCGGCGGAGACCCGACGGACTACCTGTTCGCGGATGACAAGGAGGAGCAGCTCAAGGAGAAGACGCGCCAGGAGAAGGAGAAGGCCAAGCTTGTTGGAGGTCTGCTGAAGCCATCGGAGATCGAAGACTAAACGGTCTGTCCGTCTCCTCTAGAGCTCATGTATATTTGCTAAAAATAATACCAAACCCATTTTTTTAAAAGCCTGCTTTTATTATATACACTGTATGGACCCTTACTGATGATCGGTGAACTGTTGGAAGTTCTCGGAGAAGGGCCTATATACAAGCGCATAGTTGTTGTAGGGGATCTGGGCAGTGAAGTAGGAGCGGGAGCCGAGCATGGCTTCTTAACCCATCTCGATGAACAGAAGGGCTGCCTCGATGTAGCCATTTCCAAGGAGAATCTGGGCAGGTGCTTTGTGGAGTGCTATCAGTCGCTCAAAAGTGGCTCTACTGACCCGATCTATGCTCTTGGAATCCTACTGATGACCCCGGAGGACCATACGGCGCTGAATATAGTCGAATCCAGCTCAATTGACAGGTCATTTGAGTTGAACGTCGTGTGTTCTTACCTGACGAGTGATCTGGCCCGGACTAACAAGGCGTCGAGTCTGTGGCTCTTGCTGAGGAAGCTGGCTGTTGGAGAGCACTTAGCTTGGAGTACAATTCACCGGATCATTATGATGTCTGTCCAGGTGCACCCACGGAACTACTACGCTTACAATACGCTGAGGTACCTGGGAACGACGTTGCGGAACACCGACGGCAAAGCGTTCGGAGAACTCGTTGAGAAGCATACCAGGTACTTGTTGGGCGATGGCTTGAACGACTACTCCGGCTGGCAGGCACTCCGTTGGTTCCTGGAACCGGGTAATGAGGATTGCTATTTGGCAGAGTACGCTAGACACGGAGGTAGGCACGGAGGTAAGCCCGCACCCGGTGTTCCCGCGCCCGGTGTTCCCGCGGCGTATTCTGGGAGTGATAGGAAGGAGCTGCTTGGACGTATAGAGGCCAGCCTTGAACGGCTGCCGCCGTCGTATTCGGGATGGTCGACTTTGACGTCGATCACGGGCACTATCCCTGCCTACCTCAGGAAGACGCTCGATGACTTTGAGGAAAGTCACGGCCCTGTGGATCCTTCGGTGGACTCGAGCGAGTTCGACGACGACCTTCTCCTCAAGGAGACCTACAGGCATGCTGTCGTTGCCAAGCGCGTGTCTCTACTTCGGTAGAAGGTGTAGGTGTTGTATAGTAGAATAAGCAGTATAATATCGATATAGGGACGTTGTTAAGAGTAACTGATGCAAAAAGATGCGCGCGTGCATGCTCTGTGGGAGCATATTTGACTTTGAGGACTAAGCATCCGCAGGTGCCGGCGCCTGGACGGCGGCCTGCTGTGGAGCGGCCGCCTCTCCAGGCTCCTCTGCATCCTCCATCACGGTGCTGGCATCGTCCTCGCCTTGCTCGACCTTCTTGTAAGCGGGAATCTCAAACTCCTTGTCAAACGTCTGGCCTGGCAGGATAGGAGCCAGCTCGAACACGTCCTCTCTAACCTCTGGCACGTTGTGGTCCTCTAGGTCGTGCTCGATAAGGTGGTCTTTGTACACGACAAACTCGAGCTTGTCGTTGCCGTCCTCGACGGACTCCTGGATGTTGAGTGGGCGGAAGAGCTTTGGATGGAATTCGACTCCTTCCTCCTCTCTGGCCTTGGCCTCCTCTCTCTGCTCCTCCTCGATCTTGTACTTCTCTTCGGTGGCAACCTTGTGGTCTCTATTAGCAAGGGCGTCGGTGACCTTCTTCCAGAGGCGTCTGCTCTCGTATTCGCCCTGCTCGTTGAGTGGTCTAACCTTTGGCTTCAGTGGGCTCGACTTGCTGCAGTCCCAAAAGACGGACTTCTTACCCGAAGCGAGATCCTTGATGTACATCACCTCGTTCCACTTGCCGGAGAGCTCGTGGGTGGTCTTGCCGCTGGCATCCTTGATGGAGCCCTCGATGGCGTTGTACGTGCCGGAGATGAATCCTTTAGTCTTGAAGTCGATGTCGGCGGAGATGCCGGTTCTGGAGCACTTGACGTACATGTGGTCTCCCAGCTCAAATTTGAGCTTGCCGAAGAGCACACCGCGCGCGTACATGTTCGGCTGGGTCAGCGTGTACACCTCTGGGTTGCCCTTGGCGTCCGTGATGTCCGTGAAGGAGAGCTTCGTGGTTCCGTCCATGATGGCTGCGGTCGAGTTTCCGAGGAACCGGGACTTCGGAATGACGACGCCGTCGACGCGGACGTTCGATCCAGGGATGACGTAGAAGTAGGACGACTTCGGTGGGTGGTGGGAGGTCTGCTCGGAGACGTAGTAGGCCTGGTCGTTGTTTGGCAGGTCCCAGTAGCACGTGAAGTACTCGCCGAGAATCGGGTTGAGCGGCTTCTTGACGGCCTTCGGCGCAATGTGCCAGCAAGCCATGTACCACTTGACGACGAGCAGGAACCGCTTCATCGGGTCGTCCCGGGTCTGCTCGGCTTCGATAACCAATTCCGGCTCCTGCAGCTGGTTCGTGATCCGCTCCAGCATGCTCTTGCGCTCCAGGATGAACGTCGGCAGCGTGATCCGCGACAGGTCACATCCGGGCCGCAGCTGCGAGATGATTCCCATCAGGATCGACTGGCCCTGGTCGTCCATCTCGTCGATATCATCCACGTTAGTGGAGTCGTCGCCTGGGGCGGTTCCGGCGGCTTGGGCGGCCTCATCGGCGCCATTGGCCTTCGCAGATCCGCTCTCCGCACCGCTCTGGGCCTTCTTGCCCTTCTTACCGAGAATCTTCGACGTAAACGATGGCATCTTCTATCGTTCTGGCGCCTCTTTTCCTTGCTAGCGGTTCCAAATAGTGAGCACAACACTGCCTACTTTGATTTTTTCGGGGGCGGATGAGCCCAAAGGAACTGGTGCTACGCTCTCCAAAATGCCCTAAAAAAAAAATATAATATTAGCAGGCAAGCTCAGCAAGGGAGGAATTCGCTCGTGCAGGGCAATAGCAAGGTACAGGGAGGGAGGAACCAGGGCAGGGACCAGGGCAGGCGCCATAGAGAGAGTCCCCTGTTTCTACTCACGCGAGCATAATTTACATCTATGTTTATTAGTATATCCTGACAGGCGGCTTCCAACCCTTCCGCCCCCCATTCCGCACCTATTCCGCCCCTTCCGCCCCTTCCGATGCCCACACTCCTGAAGGATCATGTAAGCAGGGAGCTAGCCGAGCGGCGGATATCACAGGGGAGCGAATGCCAATGCCAGCAGGCGAGAGACCCAACCCAGCCCAGCGAAAGATCCCCCTGGCTTTTTTTTTTTTAGCTCCGAACTGAGGGGGTGAATCCGATCCGATGCGCGCAAGTTCGCTCGCTGTTAAGGAAGGTCGCACTGGGTGGGCGGCGGGCGGTTAGGCCTGCACCGTCTTGACCTTTTTCGTAGGAAGCTCCACGGCGTTCGCAGCCTTCCGCTTCGCCCGCTTCACGGGACGCACCTCGCCCTCCTCGTAGACATCGTTCGGCAGGTTGTACAGCTTCACCTGCTTGATGCTCAAGGAGTTCTTCTCCTTGTCGAACTCCTCCCAGTTCCGCACGATCATGTCGAACTCGGAGCATGGGCCCTGGATGTCCATCCGCTTGTTCGGGCCGTGGATGTCCAGCTTCAGACCGATGTACAGCTTCATCAGGTACAGCATCTTCTTGCCTTCCTTGGCCGACTCTTCTTCGATCTTGGCCCAGTCGGTGTCGTCGTCGACCGGGATCTCCTTGAGGTGCTCCTTGGCGTACTTTTCGCCTTCGAGCGTTCCGTACAGCTCCTTCATCTTCTGTAGCTGCTCGTCGTTGTCGCACACGTACGCGTTCGAGATCGGCGACACGTACGGGTGTGCAAGGCCGATTCCTTGCACGTTTTCGAGCCGGCCAACCAGCAGACGCAGCTTGGACTCCACCAGACCACTGAACTTCAGGTGGTCCTCGTAGGTGCCCTCGGTCGCAGAGATCACCGTCAGGTAGAACTTGTACCGGAAGAAGAAGTCGTGCTTCTCAAACAGGTCCTTCCACTGCTTCCTGCCAGCCTGGATCTCCGCCAGCATATCAGAGCCGCGCTTCATCTCACCCAGGATCACCTGCTGCGTCGATGCGGTGATGTTATGCGTGGCACACATCGACGGGTAGGCCGGCGTAATGACAGGCATCCTGTGCATCCTGTCACCGTTGTACAGCTTCGGGTTCCACACACGCACTGGTAGCGGACCTTCCTCGATCGGTGTCAGCATCACCGGCTGCGGCCACTTCCACTGCAGGTAGATGTGGAAGAACTTCTGCACAATCGTAGCGCCGACGGCGTTCGGGTACAACTGGCAGATTCGGGCAACGAGCATGGCCCACGCAACACCGCCGGGGAAGCCAAAAATGTTACCGTAGACGGCCCGCTTCTTGGCCCACAACTTGATCGTCCGCAATGCGTGCCTGAACACGGTCTTCTGCGGCACCAGCTCTAAGATGAGGTCCGTCACACGGGTTCCGTTCAGCGCCCTCAAGTCGATGTCGTCGATGTTCCTCAGCAGGTTGTTGTCCTTCAAAGTCAGGTCGAGAGGCACCTGTGGGATGTCCAGACGGCCGCAGATGATATCGATATCGACGCCGTCGAACACAGTCTTGATAATCGGCACAAACGCACCTGGAACGGGCTGGATCTTCTGCAACTCCGGTCTTTTCCTGATGATAGGATCGAAAGTGTTGAAGAAGTCCTCCCTCGTCACATGCTTCGGCACCACAATCAGCGTATCTATATCACTTCCCGGGCCGTACACACCGAGCCGGTAAGATCCAAACGTGAACACCTTGCCGCCGGCATCCTTGGCCATTCCCTCGCTCATGTTCTGCTGCCTGGAGACCGTGTAGACGAACTCCTCGGCCAGCTTCTGAAGTGTGGCCAACACCTCCTTACGCTTCTCCGTTCCGGCCTCTGTGTCGAACGACTTCGCATTCCGCAACTCCTCGATCATCGTGTCGTTCAGTTTAACCTCCTCGGCAGTCGGGGCAGCCGTCGAGATCGGCGGCGTCACTCCGTACCTCTTAACAGTCGTCATTGTATGAAAGGAAAGGATACAGACGAGGAGAAGAAAGGCAAGACCTCGAACTATTTTTTTTCCATAGGGTTTTTTTTTTTTCACACAGAAATGTGAACTCTGTTATGCTATATAATGCTATGTGTAGTGGCGGGGCACCTATATGGCGCCAGGCCTATCCAAAATCGTGACTTCAGGAAGAGAGTTTGTAAATGCATGATGCACACGCACCATGTTTGTTCCTGGTAGCCTTCTAACGAACCGTTTTTCCAAGAATGCCTCGTTCAGCCAGTACCTGTCCAGCGTCATTTGATGAAGCTTATCCAGATCCATTGTTGACTCGGTGTCTGTCTCCGGCAGTTCCATCTCCAGCTTTCCTTGGCTGCCCTTTTCCCAGTCTATCAAATCAGAATTGATCCCCTTGTAGCTCTGCCGGTTTAACTGCATGTCTATGGTGCGGCTGCGGCCGTAAGCCTCGATCGACAGCAAGGAGCCGTTGTTCGTGCCAACGGTGCACAGAGGGTAGCTGACACCCTCAGTAGTGAGCATCGTCTCGAGTGACGATGCAGCGGTCGTGGATGGAGCATCGATCACACCGATCGTGCCACCAAGAAGGTTCGTTTGGAAAAACATCGATAACGACAACTTCCCTTGAATGCTCTTAAGCTGGAACAAGTAGAAGTTACCTTCGAGATCTCCAAGAGCAAGGCCCGACCGGTCGCGGCCAACGAGCTCAAATGTGGTGATCTGAATGGACGACAGCAGCTTCCGGACCAGTTCGACCTCGTCCTTGTCGTCAGCAAGCCTGATGTAGTACAATCCTTCAAACGTGTCCGCCACCAAAAGCTCCTTCTGGTCGTCATCTAGCACCGCCGCTTCAGTGATGTACGCACAAGGTAATCCAAGGCACTTGTCCGCTAGCATGATCTTAAGGCCATCGATTGTCATATGGATCGTGATCCAAATGATACTGTGGGGTCCAAAGAGGATGCATTTACGGCGCAGCCTTAGGAGGTAGTCCACCTCCCTGTTTAACGTCGCCATCGTGCTCAGCTTCATCGAATCTTCGTCCACCATCGAAAAGAGAAGCAGTTCAGTCTTCTCTGTGCTATCCTCCAAGAAGTTGCTCACTGAAAGGAATGACTCGCTCAGGTCGGACGGAGAAGTGCTCTCGATATCCATGAACGGCTTAAACCCTTCCAACGAAATCAGATCGATGCAGCTGCATCCGAGGTCGAACTGGTAGTGGGACAATTCGGTGAAGTTCGAATCATACACTGTGATCCTGTCGCTGATGTTCAATTCACCTTCCATGGACTCATCGGCAACGTGGGCCTCGGTGAGCACCACAAACAGCAGGCCAAGGTCGGTGCTGTCGATGGTGACAACTTTTTTAACAGTGGATCCCTCCAACTCCAACCTCTTCGACCCGTAGCACATATGCGATCCTTCGTAGGTACCACTGGCATAGATTCTCCGCTGTGAGTCGTGGCACGAAAGGAAAGTAATCGGCAGGCGCTGCCGCTCATCAAGTATCCTGAACCACTTTGGGAAATTGGATTCCTTGAATTTGGCAATCTGACCCTCTTGACTCACTCCCATAAGCCAATCCTTTGTCGTCCTCATCACAAAGCTGGGCACAAAGTGTGACCCAATCCGTTCGCTCCTCTTAACAAACTCCCACCTGGTCAGGTCGAACCGTCCCGTGCGCATCTCTCCGGTGGTACTCTCTGTGATCGTGGCATTGAGAGTGAGAGAGTAACAGCTGCCCTTCTTTGAGAACAGCAAGAACATGTTCTTGCCATCATAAGTGGTAACAAACGCGGCGTGTCCACCAGCCTCCGGGGCTGGCAGGCTTCTGCTCGCATAACCACTGAGACTCTTAGCATCCCCGATCTCAGCGCCGTACATCTTCAAATCTGGTGCAGGGTAGCAGTAGTGCGCGATACCGCAGACTATGTAGATGGCATTGTCTGGCAGGGCAAACATGATATCCGGTCGGGATTCCAATGCAGTCATTCTCCGGACTACCTCGACGTGCAGCTTCTCCAGCTTGTAGATCTTATACCAAGAGAGAGAGTACCTCAGCGATGAGTCACGGGTGGCCATGCCAAACCAGGTGATATCCTCTGCAGGTGAAGATACTTTAGGCAAGAATGTTATGTGCTCGATTGGAGACGTACCAACGCTGACGACATATGGATCTTCGACCACTTTGAACTGTTTCAACTGGGCCGCCTCAGGGTTTGTGGAAACCTGAGCCGGCGGACTGTTCGCAGAGGCCTGCTCAAATAATGGAGCCTTGCTTGGCCTCAATTCGAACACGAAAATGAACTGCCGGCAACTGTGCAGTATGAAGTATCTGCTCTGGGCGTCAACCTCCAATAGCGGGTTGACTGAAAGTGTCGTAATCGTCTCTGCCTCGGGGTCCACGCTGGGCTTCAACTTGGTCAGGATATCCGCGATCTTAAACGTCTGTATCACCGTGACCTGCGTTTTCGACGGTTTAATCACGAGCAGTGTGTTTGTCTCATTCAGCACGAGCAACCAGTCGCCGTTCTGCTCAGGAGGTGCCAAGTGGTTTGCGGCGACGATCCGGAACTCAGTATCAAACTGATGAACTAGATCGTAACCATTCTGATATATTTCTATGCTGAATGGCCTAAAAATTACACTGCACTGACTCCTTACGCCTTCAATGTGGCATGAGAATGCCTGTACAACAACGCCCGGTGCATCATCATCCACCTCATCGCTGATCACCAGGGACATCGCAAGCAAAGACAGGGACTAAAAAGAGCCAAGAAGGAAGACATCTGAAAAAAAAAAATTTAGAGTTTGCCTGCACCCACTGTGGGACTCGAACCCACAATCTTTTGATTAGAAGTCAAACGCGTTAACCAATTACGCTAAGCGGGCAATCTATGGCCCGAATAGGGCTAACGCGGTTCACCCGATGAGAGGAAGGTAGCTCTCCTGGCTACAGAAAGAGGTGGAAGAGGACAGGAAGGTGCAATTATTAAACAACAGTTCTTCGAAATAAATAAAATAAGCGTCTAGTGGAACTCTGAAATGGTTCCCAGTCCTCTTGAAAAGGTTTTAAGGAAGTCGGCTCTGAGCACACTTAGATCAGGAACAGACCGGCGGCCACCAGCAGAGCGGAGCCGATGGTAAACTCAAGACTAGAAGCGCCGTCCTTAGAAGCGCTGGATGAGCCGGTGGAGTTGCTCGAGGAGTTTCCAGAACCCTTAGAGGCAGAGCTGGAAGAGCTGTTGTCAGAGGCCTTGGTGGCAGACTCGTACATGGTTCCGGAGACTGGGCCAGTGTAGTTACGGCCCATGGTGGCAGCATCGGAGAGGACGGTAGTCTGTGTCTCGGTGGTAGCAGTGAAGTAGCTCTCAGAGAGCTGCTTGTTGTACTCGCTAGCCCAGACCGAGGATATGCGTGGGAGAATACTGGCACCAGCGGCATTGGTAGCGGAGACGTTCGGAGCTGGGAGAGCAATCTGGTCGTCGAGGAGGTATCCAAGGTAGGTGTCGTTGTTGAGTTTGTAGGTGGTGTCGACGTCCTGGTTAGTGATGTTGGTCTTGTTGGCCAGGACCTCGAAGATGTTGGCATTAACATCGTTTCTTCCCAGGTGTGGGAGACCCCAGTTGATCTCGCAAGAGGAGATCTGGGAGTAGTGGTCGTAGAAGGTAGCGTCGGTAGTGCCCTTGAGGTCGTCACTGATGGCGCCACCGAACAGGATCGAGTAGACCTTGTTCTTGAGGAGGTAGTTCTCGTTCTCATCGAATGTCAGGAGGATCAAGGTGTCCTTCATGAAGTATTCGTTCGAGAGCAGAGGGGAAATGAAGTCGTAGGACCACTGGGCAGCGACTTTGATGGAGGTGTCGTGGCCGTCGTTGGTCATGTTAGGAGTGATGATCATGTACTGTGGGAGGTTCTCGTTCTTGAGGTCGGTCTCAAACTCAGTGAAGTTCTTGATGAGGCCAAGACGGGTCTTGTTGCTGGTGACACTGTCGAAGAGAGCAAGTGGGTTGTGCTTTCTGACGTAGTCTGGGTTGAAGGTCTCCTGGTTGGAGTAGTTAAAGCCGTTGAAGCCGGTGTAAGGGAGGTGCTCCATGTAGCCACCCCAAGAGATTCCCTTGGTGTCAAGCAGGTCTGGAAGACAGGAGACATTTTCTGGCAGCGCGATAAATCTGTCGTCGTTCAAGGCGAAGTAGTCACCGCCAATGGAGGCAAGGTAGTTTGGCTCCGAAGGGTGGGTGAGGGCCCAGTAATTGGTGAGCGAGATACCCTGCTCGGCAAGCTTCTGCATGTTCTCGTCGGTGGCAGCCTTGTCGAAGTCAGTGTTCTCAAGCCAGATGACAACGAATCTCTTGAAGGCGAGGCCGTCGACGGAGGATTTCCAGGTGGCGGAGGTAGCGTTGGAGGCAGAAAGAGCGATCTCGCTGGCGCTAGGCTCGTAGGCGGAGTAGGTTCTGGAAGAGTAGCTAGAGTAGTCGGAAGAGGCAGCGCGGGCGCTTCCAATGAGGGAAGCGGCGGCAGAAATAGCGGAGAATCTCATCGATTATTGTTGGAGCGGTCTTGGCTTAAAGAGGGGGAAGAGAAGTCGGGCTCAATTGAGAGACGAGATGCGATCTTTATAGGGGGGGAAGTGCATTCTCGCCCAATTTTCTCGGGGGGGATGGAGCATGTGGTATAATGGTCCGCACCGAGATTAATCACAGGTAATTGTCCTCGTATGAGCAACAATACCTCTCCCCGCCGAGGCGGGAGGCAGTACCATCGGCACCGGCACTGCCAAGGTTGAATTCCCAAAGGAGTAATCCAGTCTTTTTTTTAGCGTGAAAAAGAAACGCGCGTATGTTACAGCCGTTCTATAATATATCTGAGGGGCCCTCGTGCTTAACAATTCCATGTTTCTGGTTGGTCAATTGCCTTCCGACGGTACAAAGGGGAGTGGCAACTGCGTTTCTGCGTTTCTCAGGCACGTTGGAAGTGCAGGACATTCTATAAACCGTGCTATTGCCAAGATCCCGCGGGGGAAAGGAAGCGTGGGAAAGGCAGCCAATTGCCAAGACAATTAATCTCCGGCGTGGGGACGGGACGGGACGGGACGGGCGCGGTCGCCAGATCTAAAGGCCATCCCCCGGTGCGGATAAATCATTTCAAGAAGTACTCTCTGGTATGTGCGATCGTACTATTGGACGGCATGTGTTTCCTAGAATAACCTTAAAGTTTCGGACGCACATCCTTCCTACTCCGGAGTCTATATGTAGAAAGGTTCGCACATTTTGGTACGGTTTCGTTTAGTAGTATGACTTCTTCGAACTTTGACCGGGACATTGAGCTCAGCAAGCCATTGCAACCAAAGGATCCGAATGCTGTGAAGGACCTAGACGATGCAACGGACCCCAGCAATAGTGGCCCAGCAGAACAGAAAGGTATCAAGAAAACCACCGGTAAAGTGCCCATCTACAAGAAGAAATGGTTCTGGCTCGCCGTGGTATTCGGTCTTGCCGTAATTGGAGCCATGATTGCCGTTGGCGTTGTCGTTTCGCGACAACACCGGAACAAGAACAAGAAGTCAGCTTCTGTCGTGGATGACGATGTGAATCCGATTGTCGTTCAGTCGAACGACACCAACGAGGACTGGTGGGATCTGGACTCCGGATACAACTACACAATGGACCGCCCATCATACAAGGCCGAGTATGGTATACCCAAGGACCGTCACTACTACTTCAACATCACCAAGATCGAGCATGTGCTTGTCAGCGGTGCCACGAGAAACCTGACTGTGATCAATGGCCACTACCCAGGTCCGCTGATCCAGGCCAACTCCGGTGACACCATCTACATTCACGTGAACAACATGCAGGACGATCCGGTGACGATCCACTGTCATGGTCTGTTCTTCCCAACGAATCCGTTTGACGACGGTGCTTCGAGCATCAACACCTGCCCAATCAAGCCACAGAGCAGCTATACGTACAAGGTTCCAACTTCAGAGGACCAATACGGAACCTACTGGTATCACTCACACTGGAGCACGCAGTACGCTGACGGAGTGATGGGACCACTGGTGCTGCACTCCCCTAAAGAGGATGCTCTCATGGACTCGTATGACTACGATCACGTCTATGTGGTGAACGACTACTACTACGACGACGCTAGCACGTACATGTCTGACTACCTGGCGCCAGGAAATGAGAATGCGGAGCCGACTCCTGACGACGGACTGATGGACGGCGAGTGGAACCAGAACCCGACGTATATGCGTCCCACGAACAGCTCGTCGTACAGGGAGGCACTCTACCTGGACCCTGAGAAGATCCACCGGATTCGTGTGGTCAATTCAGGCTTCTTTGACACGTTCACGTTCTCGGTGGACCAGCACAAGCTGAAGATCGTCGAGGCGGACGGCACTGTCTTGGAGCCGTACGAGGACGACTCGGTTGACATCGGCGTCGCGCAGCGGTACTCTTTCTTATTGGACAGGCAGAGCAACGACACCTCCAGCTACTGGGTGCACAGCCGGTTCAATCCAGCATGTCTGGCGACTGACCCAGGGTACGACCAGGACATCCGCGCGGTGATCACGTACGACAGAAACTACACGATCCCCGATGACCAGCAGACGTGGGAGTACCGTGCGAACGACAAGTGTCTTGGATACGACCTGACGCATCTGCGGACAAAGAACCAGACGGTTCCACGTGCTGCCAACGGCTCGCTGTACCCAGACGTGCTGGTGACGCTGGACTCGACTTTTGGAAGCGAGTCGTACGGCATCTGGAAAGGATTCTTCAACGGGCACACGTGGCACCCACTGAAGAACACGTCGACACTGTACCGGTCGCTTTACGATGACAACTACCAGCTGGAAGGTGTGGACAACTACGATAGCGAGAACAACCAGTACGTTTTGAATTTTGACACGAGGGGCCAGATCGTGGACTTTGTGATCAACAACTACGACGACGGCTCGCACCCATTCCACCTTCACGGCCACAAGTTCTGGGTAATCGGCATGAGCGACACGGGAACGTTCTACGAGAGCATGTATGAAGGCAACGTTGATCTGACTAACCCTGTGCTGAGAGACACGGTGCAAGTTGGCCCCTTCGGCTGGGCTGTGATCCGGTTTGTGGTGGACAATCCCGGCGTGTGGCCGTTCCACTGCCACATCGGATGGCATATGGAGGCCGGTCTGCTGTTGCAGGTGCGGGAGTTGGAGAGCGAGTTGAAGAATATGACACAGCCGGACGGATGGAAGGAGATGTGTGGGTACGACTTTAGCACTCAATGGGGTTAATTTAATGTATATAGTAAAAGGAAGACCGGGAGATTGAATAGAAATTGAATAGAAATTGCACGGGGGAGAATCAAAGGGTGGGATTATTTGAGGAAGGAATGGTAGAGTATGGATGGAGGTATGCCATCTTTTTTGAATGGCTTTGGCGATTCTACTAGGTTGTATGAGTTTTGGGAAGAAATGGATGAAGTCCAGGTAGATTTTGCAAATCCTTCATTTAATTCGCTACAACAGGCATCGGGTCATATCAGGAAATTATCCTAGGAGCTGGCTGGCTCGCTGGGCAGTGAGTGCGGTGCCAGTTCGAGATCTTGAGTGAACCCTTCGGGCGGGCAGGTGCAAGGTCGCGAGCGAGCTTGCGGGTGGAATATCTCTGGCCCCTCGGCAGACTGGCCCCCCTCGGCAGACTAGGCCCCCTCTGCATACTGGCCTATGAGCGCAGAGGGAAGCAGCGAGGGCCGGAATCAGGCGGCAGGGGAGAGAGCGATTAATCTATGACCTAATGCGGACCAATTAGGAAACGGGGGTGGGAGTTCCTCCGCCAAAGACCGAAAAAAAAAAAATAGCAGCCACAGGCGCCGATAAGGAGGAGGAGGGGGCGGGAGAGAGATGATGGCACGGTGTGAGGGAAGAGGGCAGAACCAAACAGAGGACAGACAGAGGACACGACAAAGCCGACTCCATGGGACTCCATGGCGGCGAAGGTCTGCGGCTGCGACTGCGGCTGCGGCTGCCCTAAGTCAGCGCTAAACCGTTCCGGCCCAAATCCAGCAGCTCTGCCGCCCAACTCCGGCGGCACCCCAGCACCTAACAACCAGGGGGCAGTTGGTGTCCTATCGCCCACGCTCCTCCCTCCCCCCTCCGTTTAAAGTTTACATCTAGCTGTTTAGGTAAAAAAATATCCCCCGACACCCGCCCCAATTACTGTCCGGCCCGAAAACCCGCCCGCCCCCGGCGGCCAGAAAATTTCTTCGACCTTTAAGCACCCCTCCCTCTTCTCCTTCCTGGCTCGCACACCTCGATTGTAACACGCTCGCTCTAGATATGAAGACCGGTACTTTCCTTGTCCTGCTCGGCGCCGCCGTCGCCCCAGTTCTGGCCGACGACTACGACTCGACCACCACCACGACCTCGACAATCGCTGCCACACACAAGCACGGTAAGTTCGACAACACCCACTCTGCGGAGAGATCCGCCTCCTATGCCTCCGCCGCCAGCGCTTTCTCCGTCGCCGCTGTCAACAGCGCCAAGACTACCACGCACAGTGACGGTAAGTTCGACAATACCCACTGGCAGAGCACCATCAAGACCTCGACCACCTCGACCACCTCCGAGAAGGTCAAGACCGAGGTTGTCAAGGTCACCGAGAGCTCCACGTCGACTGGCGCCGCCGCCTCCAACGTCATCCCTATGGGTGTTGCCGGTGCCGTCGTTGCCGCCCTGCTGATGTAATCAACCCGCTACGTGTTGTGACTTCTTCAGCTGGCTGGTCTTTAACTTATTAGATTAGTCAATGTTCCCGCCCTGTTCCCCGTTGTTGTTTCTCTTTCGTCACCTCTTCTACTGCGGACCTACAACGCCGGAGCCTGCCCCGTCGCTGGAGCCTCGGGCCTGCCGGCTGCCGGCTAGGTTGGAGCACTCTTTACCTACTCTAACTGATAATACAAATTCCCGTCCGTATTGTACTATACTACACACCGTCATGACATGGGTTGTTGTATATACATTCCACTCTCTGTTTTTGCTCTTTTTTTTTTTTTTTTTTTGACGGCCCGCACAGAACTCTTTAGTGCAGTATTCTCCCAATTGGGGGTACTGGTCTGCCTAATCCGGGAACCTCATTAGATACTTGGTTGTTTTTTCCGGCACTGCTGCCGCCGCTCCCGGCGGGCCAAAACAAGTTTCCTGGAGGAGAATTAATTGCCTTGATTTTTCACTGCCAAAAGCAAGCTTCTCCCCTCCCTCACTAAATTTCTACACTCCGGTTTTTTCACCTACATACACACATACACCCCTTCCCTCCCTACTCCACCACCGCCGGTGGCCTCCTCGTTGTCAGATTCATTCCGTAGCCTAATTAAAGTCAAATCCTCCCTGCGGCTGCTGCTGCGTGCCAAAGCCAAACTGGTCGCCCGCAGTCTCCGGTTGCAGGTCCGTCGCATCGTCGTCCTGCTCGTCCTCGTTGAAGTACACCTCGATGATGTGGTAGGCCTTGCTGTACACCTTGTCGTTGGCAGAGTTCTGGCACTCGTAGATCTTGTCGGCACCAGAGCACTCCTCTATGAAGATGGCGTTCTGGTTGATGTTCGAGCCCCGGGCCTCCCGCTCCATCTCGCCGTTTCTCAGGATGTTCTCGAGAGCGTCCAAGGTCACCTCGATCACCCGGTTGTCGGCGATGGCAAGCAGGTCGCACAGCGGCTTGATGCATCCCTGCGACACAAGGTACTGGATCTGCTCGGGCCGCGTCAGGCCACCCGACGACGCGTTCGAGATCGCCCAGCAGGCCTCCTTCTTCGTCTTGTAGTCGCCCGTGGCCAGCAGCTTGATGATCTGTGGAATCAGGTTGGCATCGATGACGGCCTGGATCTGGTCGGCGTTGCCCGCAGTGATGTTCGAGATCGTCCAGCAGGCCTCCTTGCGGATCGACTCCTTAGGGGACCGCAGCAGCGGGGCCAGCGCAGGCAGAACGCCAGCGTTGATCACGATCTGCGTCTGCATGTCGTTGCCCGTCACAATGTTACCGACGGCGCGCAGTGCTGGCGTCTGCACCAGGTGCGACTCGTGGCCCAGCAACTCGACGAGCCGCTTCGGGATCCGCGCGTCGCACACCGCCTGGATGGCGTCGTGCGTGCCGTCGCTCAGGTACGAGATGGCCCAGCAGGCGTCGATCAAGGTCTCGACGTCGACCGAGAAGATCAGCTTGGCCAGAGTAGGCAGCGCAGACTTGACGATCTGCCAGTCCGGCTGCGGGTTCTTGCCACGGCACAGGTTCGACAGCGTCCAGGTGGCCGTGCGGATCAGCGAGATCTTGGAGCACTGGAACAGCGCAAGCACAGGGTCCATCGCGTTGCAGGCAAGCACGTAGTCTCTGTAGGCAGAGGAGTCGCCTGCAACGTTTCCCAGGGCCCAGATCGCCTGCTCCTTGACCTCCATCGACGGAGAGTACAGCAGGTCGACAAAGAGCGGCACGGCGCCGGCGTCAACGACGACCTTGGTCTGATCAGAGTTGCCCGACGCAATGTTCGTCAGCGCCCAGGCGGCCTCCAGCTGCAGCACCTCGGGGCCGCTCTTCATGAACTCAACCAGCCGTGGCACCACGCCCGTCTCAATGACGAGGTCGATCGGCGGGTTGTGCTCCTTCGACAGGATCTGCCTGAACTTGATCGTCGCCTCCAGCTGCCGCTCCAGCTCCATCGAGTTCACGTCCTCCATCATCTTCGGCAGCTCCTCTTGCAGCTGCCGGTAGAACATCCCGTCGCCGTTCAGCGTGTTGGCGTCTGGATCCTCCTCGTCGCTGTCCACAGCGGCAGCACCGCCCGTCGAAGAGGCCATCTGGACACTGCTAAAGTTGCGTCTCTTGGTGAGCAGCTCCTCGCGCTTCTGCTTGCGCAGCTCCACCTGCTGGTTCTCGCGCCGGCGCCGGACCTCATCCTGCTGGAACCGGTTCTTGTTCTTAAAGTTAGCCTTCCGGTACTCGGGCACGTATCTGGTGGTGTCTGTGGAGTCCATTGGATAACCGGTGGGTGTCGTTGGTGTATTATAAAATTTGTAACAAAAAAAAAAAAACCGCAGCGAAAAAAAAAGTTGAAGGGGGGAGCGAAGGGGGGTTCTCAGAAGGGTAGAGAAATTCATTAGGCTCATTATATTGAGGGAGGGGGGGGAAATACTATGTATATGTGTATGTGTGTGGTGTGATCAATGCATCTGCTTCTGTAGTGTCATAACATCCTCGATCTTCGACAACGCAAGCTTCAGAAGGTCCCGTCTCTCTTGCAGCTCGATGTGACGCTTCACCTTCGGGTCCTCCTTGGCATAGGCGTCCACCTGCTCCTTGCTGAGGCCGTTCGTCAGCCGGTCCTCGAGCTCCCTAGGGAAGCTGTAGTAAAAGTCGCTGAGCAGCTCGACGTTCAAGAACAGCACGGCCGTCTGCGTCAGCTTGTCGGAAACGGTGTTCAGAAACACCTCGGGGCACCTGTACTTGGCGTCCTTGTACTTGCACGACGACGCGCGTAGCATCTTGAGCCGCATCGACAGAAGGTCGGCACGCCTCTTGAGGAAGATCGCCTCGCGGCCCTTCTGGATCAGCGCCGGACTGAAGCCCAGGTTCTCCTGCGCAAGCGACTGGCCCACGCTGTTGTCCTCGTTCTCCAGGTACGTCACGATCTGCTTCAGCTTGTTGCCGCCAACGGTCGTCTTCACCTTCTGGTACGCCTCCTGGCACTGCTTGTACTCCTCGCGAATGAGGCCGCCAGCGTGCTGCCGGTTCTGCGTCCACTCCTGCGGCTCCACCTCGATCTCGTACTTGTACGGCTTGATACAGTTCTCCACCTGGTCCGCCGTCGAGTTGTACCGCCTGCTCAGCACCGAGACCGCAGCGTCCTTGATGGCGCTCTTCATGGCAGGGTGCGTTCTCAGCTCGGACTGGTCCAGCATAACGTCGATCTCAGTCAGCAGAGCGTCGCTGACAAGAGTCGTAGACATCCGGCCGACGCCCAGCTTCGTGAACGCGGCAGTCGTGATGTCAAGTCTGCGTCTCCAGTAGCTGTCCTCAGGGGTTGCGCTGGCCATCTCATCGAGCGGTGGGTCCGGCTCGGTCCTCGTCGATCTCACCGGGGCGTTCCAGTACCGCTCGGCCAGCAGGTCCAACACCTTCTGGTCAAGCTCCGACCGCAGCAGGCTCTTGAGCTCCTGGCGACCAAACCGCTCGCTAAAGTCCTTGACGACCATCTTCAGGTTGTCGATCGTCTGTGCCATGTACTTCTCGCTCGTCAGCTCGCGGTCGTTGAACTCGACCTTGAACTGGTACGAGGCCTCCTCGAGCTCGTCAGAGACGTTGTCGCGCATCGGCTTCAGCGCTCTCGCCATCGAGCTCTCCAGGACTCTCATGAGCCGCCTCTTGAGAACTTTCGTACCGACGGAACACCCAGAAAAGACGTCCTTGTTCTCCTTAAAGTAGGTGCGCTCGAACTGCTGCTGCGAGGCGAAGGCCTGCGTGCCCGTCTGCTTGGCGCGGAACAGGTACGACATCGTCGGAGCCTTGGTGATGACACCAACGTAGCCCATCTTGAGCGGGTACTTCTTGTTCAACAACAGGGCGCGGCCTTGCTCGGGCGTGACAAGGTCGAGCTTCGTGATGACACCGATCGTGCGCTCACCCTTCGGGTCGGCCTTCTTGGCGGCCTGCAAAGCCGACGAGTTGGCAAGGTCGACGTCTGCGGCACTGATGGCCAGGATGATGTTTGGCTCGTCGAGGTACCGGCCACAGACCTCTCTAATCTTGCTCTGGAGGCTGGCCGGCTGATCGGCGGCCTCGACCTGGATGTAGCCTGGTAAGTCGACGAGCGAGAGGTCAGGAACCGTCGGCGACTTGATCGTCAACTGGATCGGGTCCCCAGAGACTGCCTCGTCGTCAGGGACGGCCATGTTGAGGTCTTTGAGGATCTTCTGAACCTGCACAAAGTCGGTCATGTTGTACATCTTGAGTGCAGGGAACTCAGCGACCTGCGCGGCCTGAGAAGGGTCGTTGACAAGCGTCAGCTCGATTGGACGTCTCGTCACCATGTTCGATCCCTTCGGCAAAAACTCCTCACCCACGATCGACTCGAGCACGGACGACTTGCCGGAACTCTGCGAACCCACAACGACGATGGCCGGAAGCGTCAGGGCCGTCGAGCCATCGACGTTGAGCAGCAGGTTGCGGATCTCGATCATCTGCTTCGTCAGGTTCATCATCTGGTCGTCCAGCTGCTGGTCCTGCTGGCGCAGCTCCTCCTCATCCTCCTCCTCATCATCGTCTTCATCGAGGCCAGCAGCGTGCTGGTCGTCCTGATCAGCGGCAGCGGCCATGCCAATACCGGCGGCAGCGGCGGCAGCGGCGGCAGCACCGGCGCCTTCGCCGGGGCCATCAGGGCCCTCGGGGCCGCCAGGACCGCCTTCCGAGCCCTCTGAGCTTTCAGTGTCTTCCTTCTTTGGCTTTTTGCCCTCACCACCTTCGCCAAACCCTTCCAGCATGTCACCGAGGCGGCCCATAACGCCGCCGCCGAACTGCTTCATCTTATCGAGCTTATCGTTCGTGTACTGCGCGGCCTCGTCCACCTTGTACGCGACGTAGGAGCCGGCCGCAGCGAGGCCGCCGCCAACGTAGGCGGGGACCTTGATGGCCTTGGCGGCCGCCTTGCCGAGCCCGAAGAAGGCGATTCCGCGGGCGTTCTTGGGCGACTTGGTGAGCGACGAAACGCCTCTACAGGCCAGGGTGACCCTGAGGTCCGTCATGAAGGGGGAGCGCATCGCGCCGTGCATTCTCCCAGAGCCGTAGCCCGACGAGAAGAACCGCGGGGTAAGCCCCTGGTTTGTCCGCAACGGCACACTGCGCCGCAGAATGCTCGTGTACCCTCTGAGCAGCATACGGGCGTGTGAATATAATGGGGTGAGTTTCGCCGCCCAGTGTGGGCGGTTTTTTCTGCCCTGCGGAAAAATCGCTGGAGGGGGGGAAGCGAGCGCGACACCGCCGGTGTCGCAGTCGCTGGAGACGGCAGGGAGCCAGGCTAGTCAGTAATACCTGCAGCAACAACATCGGCAGCAGCAACAACACCGGACCAAAGGTTGCTACCTACCACTGCAGAGCCACCTTGATAACCTGAATCATTACTGAAACCCCACTGCCAAGACATCCCATCCCACCCCTTACCCCACACGTCACTCGCCTGCTGCCCGCCCCTAAATTTCCTGATCCGTACCGTAGGGGGAGGGGAAAAAAAAAGAACTGGGGCATTGGGCTGCAGCTGCCTCAAAATGCGGTGACTACTGGGGCTTCCGGCATGGCCGTCGACGGTATAAAAGAGGGGCAAAATTCCCGGTTGCCCTACCTCTCCTTCCTCAATCCCACCCTAGCTTCTACAGTTACAGTTACATAATCTCAGCAATGTCAAGTGCCACCGAACTTGTCTACCACGGTAAATCCAACGACTTCATCGTCTTCCTCGACAGCGTCAAGGACTTTGAGGCTTACAAGGCCGGCGACCACTCTATCGCCCTCTCAGACATTCTCTCCAAGTTCAACATTTACGTCAGTGCAACGGGCTACGGCACCCAGGGCACCCTCGAGAACGCATCGAAGCAGATGCTCGAGGAGGAGTTTGGCTCCTACAAATCCGCCGAGGACGAGATCATCCCAAAGATCCTGGCCGGCGGCAAGATCGAGAAGAAGAAGACCTCGAGCTTCAAGGTCGACGCCAGGGAGACCCCCAAGAAGGAGAAGGATCTCCATACTTCGCACGGAAAGGTCGTCGAGTGACCCCTGCATTAGATCTATACACTTAATCAATACCAGATGACAGTTAAACCAAATCTCATAGGCAGCAGCTTGGAAATAATAATGTCACGCCTTACGTAGTCACGTGAATTGGATCGAGGTTCAGCAGGGAGGTAGAACGAACAGTTTGGAGGGATTGTTATTCGCTTGATATACACACCGACACGTCCTTTCCTTCCAATCATCTGCCTTTGAATAGACGCTGAAGTAAATGCGTAGTCCTGCGAGGCACAGCAGATCCAGTGGAGTCACTAGCGACCGAGTTGTCTGTGCCACTACTGATTGGAGACTCTGTGGTGCCCCCTCCGCGAGTTCCCGCAAGACTCCGCATACTCGCGCTGGCACGCAGGTTGCGGAGACTAGACCTGCCACGTAGGCTCCAATTGGAAAGGCTTCTGCTGAGTGCCGGTGCCTGTGACTTGTCCAGGTGGTACTGGGCTAGTTCTAGTGACCACAGCCCGTTCAGCAACCGCTCGGCATCAACACGCTGATGCCGTTCGACCAGAATCTCTGCTTCTTTCTTCTTTGTCAGACGGTGATACAGTGCCGTAGCTGCAGGCTTGTCACTGCTGACCCCGTTCAAGGATGGTATGAAGTGGTCAACAGCAAACCGATGAGAAGTGTTTCTGCCAGAAGTGTGGTCAATTGAAGGGTGCACGAACTGATCACGTCCAAGATTGTCGTCACTGCGCACTGCAGCGTTAGCTTTCAGCCGAGAACGCCACTGCGACTGCTCGTACATACTCGGAAGTAGAAGAATCACATTGTAAAACTTGTTAAGCATCCGTGTGGTCACAGCCAGTGTGAATGGGTAACTGGTGGTGAGAGAACCAACAGAGAAATCGAGCTCGCTTCCGGATTCAAAGTTGTTCAGTATGTTAGCCGTGGGAATACCAAAGAGCACATGCCGATCGGACAACAACAGAAGGTAGTTTTCAAACAGGAGACTACCACAGTACTCACTGACAACTTCATCTCCATCGAGCCAAACTGCGCACAGAGAGCCACAGAACTGCAGATTGCCAAGATTATCGATGAACAGCGGGTCCTGGTCTCTCACAAGGTGCCTGAACCGCTCGATCTTCTCATTCTCAGCATCCTCTCGGCGAACAAAGCTGTTAACGAGTCCAACTTTCCTTTCTAAAATGTCGATTGTCTGGTGTCCAATTCTAAGAAACTCTGGGTTGCCGCCAGCCGTGCCTTTCAGGAGTGACTCCACGATCAGCTTGTACCGAACGAGCCGGGTGGTCGGCATCTGAACGATGGAAATAAAACGGTCGTCGATTGAGCCCGACACAAATGTTGACTCTTCGGATCCCGGGTACTGTCGCTCAACTTTGTAGTCGTCGACGATTGTGAGCATCTGGCGCCTGAACCGCTCGACGTTCTTACCCGCTGCAAACCGTTGCACTTTGGCGCAGAGCCCACAGTAGACGCTGTAAAGCCCGACGTCGACCGCATCGTGAGAGATCAGCTCCAGAAGATCGACGAGACACTGCTGCTCATTGAGCGGAATATGGTAGTCTGTGAACTCTGGCGAGTCTAAGTGCTCCGCTTGGACGTTGTCCCACCGCGTATAGATATCGCGGACTTGGGCGAGGAAAACGCCGTGCTTCATCCAGAGCTGGTCGATGACTCTGTAGAAGGTCTTGAAATAGTTTGGTGTCAGCGGATCGTTACAGAGACGACCAATGTATGTATTTCTGAGGACCTTGAGTGACTCCACGTAGACCTGCTCCGTGTTCAGCAGCTCTTTAACCTGCTTGGTGCGTGCGAAGCTCCGCCGGATGCCTGGTGAGAGCAGCGTAGAGGAGGAGGGTACAGAAGAAGAAGACTGCATTTAGTTGTATAGAGCCGAAATTGTTTTTGGTGGCTGCCGGAATATATCGGCACTGGACGCTCCATACCTCAGTGATTTGCAGCGGACCATATAACACGATCTGTCGGCCCCGAGGAAGAATCCCTGAAATAATTACCGCATTCGGCCGGTTCCACCGGATTCGGCCGGTTCCACTGAAAAGTTTCGAGGCCAGAAGAAGTGGAAAAAAAAAAGAGTTGACTACCAACCAGTCACTACACAATGTTCTTCAGATCCGTGCTCAGAACTGCCCCCAGGGCCGTCAGAATGACGACCCCATCTACTGCGGCTGTTAGATGCGTTCCGAATGTTTCTGGAGCTCGCTCGTTCTCTTATTCGTCGCCGCTGCTCGCCAAGAAGAAGAAGAAGAACAGCAAGGCCGTCGAGAAAGAGGACGGCTTCGTCGAGCAGATCGTTCCAAAGGTCGTCCTGGCCAAGCTCGAGAAGGACCTGATCAAGTCTGTTGAGCAGTACAAGAAGAACGCTACCCATGTCAAGATTGGCAAGGCCGACCCGCAGATCTTCAACCACATCGTGGTCCCACTCGTCGGCGGTAAGAATGCCAAGTTTGTCGAGGTTGCACAGACAACCATGAAGGGTAACAAGTACCTGACGATCACCGTGTTCGACCCTGCCAACACCAAGAGCGTCATCAGTGCCATCCTGGGTGCCGGTCTCAACCTGAACCCTGAGGCCGACCCAAAGAACCCACAGCTTTTGAAGGTGCTCCTGCCGAACTCCTCCAAGGACATCAAACTGAAGCAGCTGAAGGAGCTGAAGGAGCTTACAGACGAGTTCAAGACGGGCCACTCGAACAAGAACTCGCTCGTGAATGTGCGCAGCAAGTATATGAAGCAGGTGAAGGCTTCTGACAGCACCGAGGATGTCACCAGAAAGCTCGAAGGTGACATCGAGAAGCTTGTCAAGGCGTACGCTGCCAAGCTTCTGATCGAGCACAAGCTGGCTGAGAAGTCCATCAATTGAGTTGAAGAAGAAGAAAATTGAACATGTAAATACGTATAACATCACACAATTACGAGGGTGGTAGTACAAAAACTTAGTTGGCGTTCTTGGCCAGGGTCGCAATGGCCTTGATACGCTCCCACACGCTGTAATCGTAGCCAGCCTGGCACAGCGCGGAGACAAACTTCCAGGCCTTCTTGCCGTTCGTGATGGGGTAGTCGACGACCTTTGGAATGGACGTCGATATGAGCGACGACTTGTCGTAGCAGATCGACTTCTCGAGGCAGAGACCTCTGAGTCCTTCCTCACCGCCGAACTTGCCGTATCCAGAGCCCTTGACACCGCCGAAGGGGAGCTGACAGACATAGAAGGTGGCGAAGTCGTTGATGGCAACATTACCGGAGCGCATCGATCTGGTCAGCTCCTTGCCGAGCTCGAAGTTGGTGGTGAACACAGCACCACCGAGACCAAACTCGGTCGAGTTGGCAACGGCGATAGCTTCGCGGTCGGTCTTGGAGTGTATGACGCAGAGAACTGGGCCGAACACCTCGTTTGTGGCCAGCGTGCAGGTTGGGTCGACGTCGACGATCAGGGTTGGCTCGAAGTAGTGGCCCTGTGGGTAGTTAGGGTGGGTGTAGCGCTTTCCGCCGTGCAAGAGACGGGCGCCGTGTGCGACGGCGTCCTCGATCCAGTTCTCGAGCTGGTCGAACTTGGCACCGCCCATGATCATGGCGCCCATGTCGATCTCCTCGTTCTGGTCGATATCGGAGCCGACGCGCAGCTTTCCAACGCGGCCATTCAGGCTCTGAACGAACTTCTCGTAGTTTTGGTCGTCTCCGGAGACAACGACACGCTCGATACCGATGCAGTTCTGTCCGGCGGACTGGAAGGTGCCTCTCATGACGACGGAGGCGATTCCCTCGACTCCCTTCTTTTTAAGGTAGTCCTCGCAGATGACGACGGCGTCTTTACCACCGAGCTCGACGACGACTGGGGTGAGCGGGTCGGAGGCGGCCCGCAGCACGTGGTGGGCGACAGGGATGGAGCCGATGAAGGTGAGGTGGTCGAAGCCCGGGTTGCCGCTGACAAGATCACCATCCTTGCCCCAGCAGCAGATGAGCTGGACGAGATCGGGGTCGATGTCGCAGACTCTGAGGGCCTCCTTGACGAGGCCGACAAAGTACTCCGAGGACCAGCGCACACGCTCGCTGCACTTGACGACGATGCCGTTTCCGGAGAAGATGGCGGCGACGACCGGGTTCAGCATGTTGTGGAACGGATAGTTCCAGGAGACGAGAGCGCCGACAACTCCGCGGGGCTCGTACCAGACCTCGGCCTTCTTGTACTTCATGAGCATCGAAGAGGGGCCCGGGCGGGAGGAGGGCTTGAGCGCCTTCTCGCCGTTGTCGAGCAGCCAGTTGATCTTCTCTAGGGTGACCATGATCTCGCCCATCGAGGCGTCCACCATGGTCTTGCCGGAGTCGCGGCAAGCGACCCTGGCGATCGAGTCCTGGTTCTTGATGATGAACTCAGAAAGAGAGCGGAGCACCTTGCGGCGCTTCACGGTGAACTTTGGGTCGTGGTAGAAGGTTCCCTGGGCCTTTCTGGCCTTGGACAGCGCGTCGTCGATCTCCTTCTTACCGTCGGATTTGAACTTCCCGAGGTACTGCGCGGTGGCCGGACAGTAGCAGTAGATGTTTGCCGGGTCGTCGTCCTGGAAGATATCTGCAGGGACGAGCCTCTTGCCCTTCCAGTTCGGCTTGGCCTGCTCTGGGCACGGCGCATCGAACTTGATCGGCTTCTCGACACGCTTACTGGTGCGCCGAAGGAGGTAAACAAGGAGCGGGATCAGGCCGAGCGCAACGGACAGCGAGACGGGGAAGATCGAGTCCGTGCCGTCGCCAAAGAACTTGAGGTCACTCTGGGTCCACGAGGTCAGATTGATCCCCTTGAGGGAGTCCAACCCCCGGAACTCGCCGAGCTTGTCAAACGTGTAGTTGCCCATAGTTACCAACAATTACCAACAATTATATATATATTTCAGGCCCCTGGCCATCTGTTGAAAAATGTCTGCCGCGCTGTACATAGTAAAAGGTGGGGGGTGTTA
>JADIOY010000121.1:6181-30502 GCA_018344475.1 Xiuguozyma silvatica | reverse complement strand
GGTGCATCGTCAAGCATGCTAGTTGGGTACGCTAGTTGGGTACGTAGCACAGGGAGACCCCGGTAGGGCTAGGATTTAGGCTGGGCGACCCCTGGCGCCTGTGTGAATTTGGCCAATGAGAGCGGGCGTGGAGGAAATTCGAGCAGGCCTAGGCCTGCTAGAAGCCTAGGCCTGGGGGGTAAAAAGAAAAGGGGGATCGTGTGCGTGCGACAACAAAAAAAGTGGGAAAAAACGGAAGACTGAGGGAGAGAGCTCTGTGTGAGGGAGGGAGGTGTGGAGAGCTCTGACTGAGGGAGGAGATGTTGGTGGGAGCAATCGGAAGTAAGAAAAGGGGCAGGAAATGGGGGAATCAAACTGGTGGAATGTGAGTCGTTATCTGGTATGACCGTTGGGTCATACCGGTCTTGGCTTGTTGGACAATGTAACGTCCGGGGAGCTGTAGTGCAAGCCGTAATCTACAACCTACAGAGAGCGTCAGTGAAGTACGGGAGTAGCAGCTAGGGTGCTGATTTCGGATGCTCATTGGATGCGGCGACTGAATGCCAGAAGCTCCGTGCTACGCTACGTAGACTGGCCGGGTGGGCCCGCACCTCCACTGTTCGCCGTACCCTCGTACTGAATGAGGTTTATGAACCTCCCGCGCCAAGCAGGTTGCGTGACGCACGACCCCGAGAATCGATATCGCGAACAATACCGGGAGTCCAAATTAGGAGATCTAGTACAGCATGCGAGCTGTGCGAGCGTCCTAGTCGGGCAGCTTATTATATCACCAACAGGCATGGTCCACCGGGCCGGAGAGGGCAATGCGGTAAAGTACACAGGCAGTGCAGGCCGGCCTGCTTTCCCCTCTGTCCGCCCCCCCCTCTGATCTCGTCGATCCCTTCCTCCCCCAACTAGTGGTAGAACTACCCAACGGTTCGATACCCCCAACATTCCGGAGGGTGCTGCTGATCCATTATACAGCTGCTGCCTACACCTCACTGCTGCTGCCTACACTATACGGCTGCCCCTGCCCTCCTCCCCACTAGCGCCGACTCCGCTTACTTGATATTCTTGTTTTCTCGCTTAGGAGGATCTGCAAGTTCGCTCGACCGGTTCGCAAAGTTCCTCCACTATTTGCGACGGGCCAAAAAAAGCAAGGTGCGAAAGCGAGCAAGGTGCGAGGTGCGACAACCAAAAAGAAAAAAAAAAAAAAAGAAAAAGAAAAAAAAAAAAAAAAAAGAGAGAGAGAGAGCGCCGGTAGAGAAAAAAGGAAGCATTTTAGAGATCTGAGGGAGTTCAAAAGAAAAATAATATAAGGGCCCCTTCTGTTTGTTTTCAAATCTTGAAGCACCACCAACTTCTTTTTCTAAAAAAGCCAGTAGGAACATGTTGATCAAACGGTCGATATCGTCGAAGTTTAAGGACACTCTGACGAAGACCAAGAGCTTCATCTCGCACCAGCCGTCCGAGTCAACCTCTTCGGCGGACAGCGAGTACTCGGGACTAACCGATTCTAGCAGGACCACTTTGGGGTCCAATGCTGGCAAAGTGGATGATATGACGGCGACGTACGACGTTGCTGGCGGGTTCTCGCTGTATGCGAACGGGAACGGCAGCAACGGCAGCAACGGCAGTGCGGGCAGCGCAGGCAGCGCGGGCCGGCGGGGTACGGGCAGCAGATCGAGACGCCAGTCAAGTGTTTCGCTGAGGTCCTCTGCCTCGATTAGGCGCAAGACGTCGCTCAGTGGGGCGGCCGCTGGCAACGGTACCGGCTCGCGGAGCCGCAGCGGCACCACGAACGGTTCTGGGCTGAACATCGGGCTCGCCAGGCGCGAGGACGTTGATTCCGTCGGCCACCACGATAAGCACGGCGACGATGGCGGCGACGATGGCGGCGACGACGACGATGACCACAGGCACCTTGACCAGATCGACTCGCCAGAGCGGTCCACTGCAGAGAACTCCGAGACGATTCTGTTGCCGACCGTCGACAAGTCGGTGCCTCCATGTACGACCGAGGACCTGACGCCGATCATCCCGATCACGCTCGAAGAGCTGCAGCGCAGCCTGGCCGTCGATGCCGGCGGCTCCGTCCTCACGAACGACGAGGTGTTTGCCGACCACTCGGTGCCAGGCTCGCCGATCTCTGTGAAGAAGCGGCCGCTCATCATGTCGACGCTCAGCACGACGAGCACGGCTGCCACGCTGGCCTCCGTGGACCCTGCGGACCATCTCTTTGACGACTCTCTTTCGACGGCTGGCTCGTCGACTTTCCAGTCGCCAAGGTTGACTCAGGGTGCCACTTTCGGCACCGGCAACGGCGGCACTCTTTCTTTCCCCTCGTCGCCTCTGCAATCTAGCCGTTCGAAAGACGCTCCGGCCCATGCTGCCACGAGCTCGATCGGTTCTACTTCCCTACAGGATCAGCAGACTACTTCGGACCTGGCCATCTACGGTGCGCTCGAAGAGGACGGGTTCAAGAACCACGTCGACCCGGTCTTCCTCAAGGCCAACCAGATCGACCACTACGACCGGGCCCTGGACCGCCAGAAGAACGACAAGCTGGCCGACCAGATGGCCCTCAACATCCTCCAGAACATCGCCGAGGAGGACGGCGACGACGAGCTCGCCATGTTCCGCGAGGAGATCCCTGTGCACTTTGCCCAGAGGCACTGAAGCACACGCAATCGGCTGCGACTTCGGCACACCACTCTTTTCTACCACCACTATCCGCTACAACCATGTATACGGCTGCGCATCTGGATGCGCAGCAAGAGTTAATAGATCAACCTACACAATACCAAGATGCTTTTTGTGCTGATTCATTGTAGTCCCGTCCGTTAGGAGCGTCGCTCCTTTGGCCCGGCCAGCCGGCTCCTGAGCCAACCCCACTAGTGAGGCAACCAGCTAGTGTGACAACCAGCTACCATGTGAGAATCCAACTACATGATTTGCCGGGTCTACCAACGGCCAATGACCAACCATCCTTTAGTCAACATCCAATCCGGGCACACCTCCCAACTGAGGCTCAGCTTCACCGGCGCCGGCGCCCTCTTCCTCGGGCGGCCGAGTGCGCCTGGCTCGATAGTCGTGCGTGGCACAAATGCACCATGCGGAGCTCCTCCCGCCCCCCGCCTGCCATTCAATGTGAGCTGAGAAGGTTTTTTTTTTTTTTTTTTTTTTTTTTAGTTTTTCACAGGGGGGACCCAAAGGCGCATTCATTGGCCGAGGAAATGCTGCGTCAATGCACCCAGTTAGGTGGAGGTGCCGTGGTGTCGGCTAGATCTAGTAAGCTCTGACTGACCGGACGCGACCGACTCTACTGCGAATGGATCCACTTGTGGTGCAGGGATGTGCTCATGGCAGTGGTGCAGGGATGCACGTCTAGCGTCTGCGTCGCCGTCGCGTCGGAATTGTAGATCAAATACACCATAGTAATCCTTCACCTAGTAACTGGCATGCCGTCGTTCACGCCCATCAATGTCAACGACGATGAGCTCGACGTTGAGGAGCACACGCGCGAGATGCAGATTGAGCGCGCGCTCGAGGTGTTCGACTCGGCGCTGAAGCTGCAGAAGCAGCGCAAGTACCACGAGGCTGACAAACTGTACGATGATCTGTTCGACATTGAGGTCGTGCGGGGCCACAACGAGACGCGGAACCCGACGATCGAGCAATTGAAGTACCTGGCGTACCGGAACCGCGGTTTCCTGAAGATGGAGGAGCTTTTACAGCCGGACTACCACGAACTGGACGCGAATGGAGAGCCCGAAGAGACCAGTGAGGTTGACAGGTACAGCAAGCTGATCATGGCGATGAACGATCTGCTGGAGGCCATCGAGCACAGCAACCCTGATCTTAAGCTTGTAGAACTCGTCAGCGAGCTCTGTGCGTACTACGGGCTCGAGCGAATGGCCCGGTATGGCTATGAGTACAAGTTCATCCCTGGCGACGGAGGCGTCGCCAACGCTGGCGGGGCCTCGCTCGGCGCCGTCGATGACGAGCTTGGCTGGGACCTGAAGTCACCTAGGGAACTCGTTCCGAACCAGCTGTACCTGCTGGACCGGTATCGCAAGTTGCTGGACAAGTTGCACGACGAGAAGCCCCAGATGTACGACCGCGTTACTGCCATCTTCGAAGACCAGCGGTACCGCAAGACGCTTGCAGCCAGGAAGCCGCGTGTGGCCGACTTTGGTAAGATCGTCTCGCAGAAGCAGTTCAAGGATCTGTACAAGTGGCAGAATGACCTGATCGAGGTCGACATCAGCTTTAAAGGTCAAGAGATCGACCTCGAAGAGCTCCTGTACCAGCTGAACGAGATCCTCCCAAAGCCGAAGGCCCGGTCCAAGGTGTTTGACAACTACGTTCTGACCGAAGCGCCGATCGACCGGATCACCTTCAAGCTGATCGACAAGACCGAGGCTGGGGATCTCGAAGATAAACCCCAGCATGCACTCCCGCAGAGTGATGCTAACGAGGGTGCAGAGGAGGGGGATGAGGCGCGGAAGGAGCAGCAGAAGCAACCAGATCATGAGGTTGCGGCCGTGGGTGCGGGTGCGGGTTCGGCTACGTCTGATAGTTCTGTCACCCCAGTTGCCGTTGTCAACGAAGAGTCCGGCCCGGATCCCACTGCACTGCCTGTCGACCTCACACCCGCCCAGCGTATTGCTGCCAAGCGTCATACGCGCGCTGCCACGGAGCCTGTCGACACCACTCCTGCAGAGCCCACCAAAGAGATGTTTGAAGGCCAGGCTAAGTTCCTTGAGTCGTTCAGCAACTTCATACGGCTGTCCGGAATCAAGAGAGACTTTGCCGACCTTCCTCAGATCGTCATTGCCGGACGTGGCCGTGTTGCCGACTCCGACATAAGAATCAACTACTTCCAGAAGTTCATGGAAGACTGGGGTACGCCTCAGACAGAGGCGCTTCTTGTCCACTTTGGCAATGATGACAGGGATGCGTCAAAGGATGGCTCGAATTCTGGGGGAGACGCTGCCAAATCCTCCGCTGCCGAGGATCAGAGCTCTGCAATCAAAGACATTCTCAACTCCTCGCAGCCACAAAAGGAAGTCAGTGAGCAGATTAGTCTGTGCAAGTTAGACAACGGCAAACTCCTGGCCCTCGTCCGTGAACTTAACGAGGGTCACTACCACATCGACCAGATCCGTTGGAAGCTTGTCCGGACGCTCTTCTCCTGGTGCGGTGAACATGGTGGTACTTTGTTCACTGAAGGTACTGTGCCCAAGTACAGCTACGAGAGTTTCAAGTCGATATTGGACTCTCTGGACGTTCTCTTTTTGACAGACTGCCGCAAGAGGCTGCTACACAACCCTGAACTCGACGATGAGGTTTACGGAATCGCAACTTCGTATCTTGAAGTTTTGGTTGACTCCGAGCTCTCTCTGCAGAACGAGATGCACACCCGCAAGATGAACCGCAATCTTGCGCAGGAGCTCGAAGGAAACCAAAGGACTCTCAACGGTCGCATCAACAACTGGTCAGAGTTCTTGGATGACGCTTTCAGCCTGATCGACCTAAGCTCTGCTCCAAGAAAGACTATTCAGTGCTGGCTCCGCTGGAACTGGGCGCGCACACTCTATGTACAACACCAGAGTGAGCTGGACACGAAGGAACTCTACGAACGTCTTTCTGATATGTCTCGGAAGGCTGCAAGTGTTGATCTGAGGGTCCAAATGGCCAACTACGACTTCATCCCACGTCTCTCGGCCGCTGCAATCGACATCCAGCTTTCTAAGCTTCAAATTCTTGATGCCTTCAGCACTAACGACCAGTCCAATGAGATCCTAGAAAACATCCTTCTGATGGAAGAGTCCTCTGAAGGCACCGCCTCTTCGAAGGTCGAAAACGAGATGCGCCAGCTCGTTAAAAAGTCTCCAGTGGACCTTAAACTGCGATTGTGGTCTGTTCTGCTGGCTTACTATGAGTCTTCGAAGAATGTCAGCGGGTACAAGCACGGATTCTATAAGGCTCTTGAGGCTATGATTGACTCGATCTCTCTGGACAAGATGGAGAAGTTGCCACCTCTCGACGAGAATCAAGCAGTGCTGCGTACTTTGGGATTCTTCGGACTGATGGCCGGAAACTACGTCAAGTTCATCGCTAAGCAAAACTGGGACCTTGCTCGGTCATATGAGGACGAAGAGGCACTGTCATACCTCTTAAACTTCTTCGCCTTTATCTACACATTCTTCTTACATGAAGATGCCGCCGTCCAGGCCACTGAACGCACGTCGCTCAAGGCTGCTTCTGCAAAATCGTTCGAAAAACTGATGGACACTGCAGTCTACACGTTCACTCTGATTGCCGTCTACTTTGATCTCACACTGGAGAATCCTGCTCCAGAAAGCATCAATGATTTCCTCAGCATCCTCCATGTTCAGCTCGGTTTGAGGTCCATTTGCAACAACACCGAAGGCTGTTTCTTGCAATTCCTTCAGTACAAGCTCTCCCAGATGTGCTGGGAAGGTTCTGACTATGATTTCTTCCAAGTCGTTAACTGCCGTTATGGCCTACCTGTGACGATAGAGACTTTCCAGACGTTCGATCATGAGGCCGAGCATTATCCAATGACCCATAGAGATGCCATCGAACTCTGCCACTACGTTATTCCATACTGCTACCGCAAGAAGCACCCCCTCCTGAATCCACCGAGAGCCGACATCAAGGCTATTTTGGATAACGTCTACAAGTCAGTGGGAGAGCTAGACTTCAGAAACGTCTCTGTTATCAACAACAACAAGTCCTTGCATGTTTATCTCGATACCCAGACTCTTGATCTTGACCTGATCCGCCGTGCCTTCCGTGGTGAACTGAAAGTGGATATTCACAAGCTGATTACCAAAAATGCCGATGTGGCATTTGCAGGTCTCTACTTCATGCAGGCCGTCATGGCACTGCATGGTTTCCGGGTTCGAAAGAGAGCAATGCAGGGTCGTTCTGCAGAGCTTGACTTCATTATCAAGATGCTTGAGCTTGACCTCGTTTCAGGTACCGACAGATTCGAGAGCTGGATGTTACTCGGCCAGTCGTACTCCTACCGAGTTGAAGATGACATTGTCTGGACTTCTGACAAGCTCAACAGCGAAGAGAAGAAGGCTGGCACTGCCTCATTGCAGAGACAGGCGATCTTGTGCTATCTGATGGCCGCCAGTGTGTTTTGCCGGAAGCAACAGTCAGAGGACAAGAATCCTATTGCCGCTATGCTTTGGAATCTGCTTGGTAAAGAGTTGTACAGTGCTTGGATGAAGCCGATGTGCAAACTGGCTTTCTTGCCGAAACAACTTGATGCTTCTTCAAGCCGCTTGGGATCTCCGTTCTCTGGATCTGCTGCCGACTCTGCTGGCTCTAGCTCTGGCTCTGGCTCTGGCTCTAGCTCTGGCGATATCTCCATATCTCATGATGAGCGTACCGCGCATATTTCTGACCAGAGCATGTTGATGGTCATAGCGTTGGCATTCCGGGAGGCCGGTCGTTTGGACCAGGATGATTGGTACAACCCGATGTACATTGTGAAGTCTACGTTGAAGCTGCATGATGATCGATACCTGACCACGAATCTCAGACTTCTCCTGAATTCGTGCTCCCTTGCAATGACTGCCTCCAGCAGGGATGATCCTATTGTGGAGCCGCATTATCTTCTTTGTTCGGTCGTGTTCAAGTATGTGGTTGCCGGTAAAATGCCGGTTTTGGATGGACTGCATATGCTGGTAAGTGATCCACTCTTTGCCGAGGTCCCTGCAGCAGTTTCTACCCCTGCCTCTTTCAGCAAGGCAATCATATCTGCGTTGAATATCTGCATCCAGTATGACAAGAAGAGCTGGCAGCACAAGCCGCATTATCGAATCGCTAGGATCGCCCTTGACCAATTGGGAAATGTCGACCAAGCGATTGAGGAGATGGATCTCATTATGAACCTGAAGCCCACGACCCGCAGTCTGAGTACAATTTGGAAGCCCGAGAATGAGCGCCCGGGAAAGCACTTCGTTTACAACTTCATGTACACCAACTTCTATATTGAGTTGATGGAGAAGTCATCGAACGTTTATGCCCTCATCCAACTGGTGAAAAAACTGAGAAAGTTAGGTTCCAGTATGGTGTGCCAGATCCGGTCTTTTGACTCTGCAGTCGCAAAGACCTGCGTCATGATCAAAAAGATTGTTAACGTTCCAGAAGGATACATGGATGAGCAGATCTCTAATATGGTTTACCCTGAATTTGTGGAGTATTCGAAAGAGTTCGTGAAAGACTTTGGCAAGAAATCCGAGTATACTTCTGAGGAGAGGATTGTGCTCTACTTCTTGAGCGAAGTGTCTGGATTCAGACGTATGGCCAATGGCTTCGCAGCCACTGGTGTCATCGATGACTGCTATCACAGTCTGTATCTTTGGCTATTCATGCCATACCTTGAGAAGCGTCTCTCAGAAGTTAGGGCCCATCCAAACTATGTGAATCTGGGAAACCCTTCTACGGTGAAGTTTGTCGGTGGCGGTGTTGGATCGAATCCTCAGCAACGGTCGCCGACTGCTTCGACCCGGGAGAAGATCAAGGTTGCTCGCAGGGATATTACTCCATACTGTGTCCAGCTGCTTGGAAACACCCAGAAGGTTGTCGAAGAAGAGAAGGTCGCATACTCGCAAGGCACTGAAATACCGTACAACAGGTTCGCTGTCAGCAACAATAAGTCGTACGAGGGTGTGATTGCCGCTTCTCGTGTTGACTGGTTGGGTGATAGTGGTTGCATTTCGATGGCCGACAGCGGAGAGGCCCTTATGCTGAACGATTTAACCAAAACCTTTTGCACCAAACATTTCGGATCAGTCGGTGCGCTTGACCTTGTGAAGGTTCCTGTCAGTGCCTCGCCGAAAAGGGTAGTGTCAAAACTTACCTTCATCAAACCTTCTGAAGCCATCTCCTCGGCTGAAACCAAGCAGGCGACAATCGAACAGTTACTCAATGCTCGTCCTTCCCCTGCCGCTGCCCCTGCCCCAATTGCTCCAGTGACTCCTACTCCCGAGACGCCTAAGGCCTCAGTTCCTCCAAAGGAGGTCACTCCGGCATCTGCATATCAGGATGCCCAATCAAGCTTCTCAGGTGAGAGCAGCCCCTCGCCTCAAAAGCTGGTCCCTCGTCCAACTGAAGAGCCGCCTCTGAAAAAGCCCAAAATCGAGTCGTCGTCCACCGACGACAAAACTGCATAGATCATTATTTACTGTACACTTTCCATATATACGTATTACATATACTCACGCATTTACATCAGATGTTCTCGAACATCGGGTCGACCTTAGCGGCGCTCTCGCTGACTCCCCATTTCTCCCTGATAACTGTATTCTGCGGCACGTCACTCAAATGCTCTGGTTTGGCACCACCGATGCTTGCTCTCAGCTCCTTTTGTAACAGTTCCTTGTTCTCACGCTTCTGGCGTTTCGAGATCAGGTCGGCCTCGTCCAAGCCACAGAACTCGTCGACATCCATCTCTCCCAGTAGAAAGCCCTCAGAGAAACCGGCGTCGACGTTTCTCAACGCTATCAGTTCTTTACGGAACCTCTGCCTATAACGGTTCATGTTGGTATCGAACCGTTTGTACAGATTCTCCTCGTACTCCTTCGCTACCTCTTTGGAGTCTCTCTTCATCTCCTCTTCTTTAAGTTCAAGGGCATCTATAGTCTTCTGAAGGGCCTTTTCCACTGCCAAGACGCAGGCCTTTCTCGTCTTATCCCACACGTCCACGGGGTTATCACCTTTACTTATTCCATTCTGGTTTGTGCTCTCTGCAACCGCCTTCGGTGCCGTCTTCGACGCACTCTTACTCTTCCTTGCCATCAAGAAAGAAGGGGTCTATCGTCCTAAAAAGAAACTTTTTTTTTCGCAAAAATAATGTGCGGCACATACTTATCAAATTTCCTAATCGGGAGCATCAAATCCGGGGTCATCTGATCGTTACTCGTTGATACATTAAATATATATGAAAAGGTTGTTCAGTCGTTCTAAGCAAGACGGTCTCTTGTCAGTGCTGAGAATCCGATTGTTCCAGTAGTTATTATTGTTTTGTGTTTTGTCGGTCTGTAGGCGATGGGTGCTGTCCTGGAACTGGAGCTGAGGTTGCATCGGGAGCTTGGGAGGGAGCGATGCCTGTGCCTGTGCCCGTACCTGTGCCTGTGCCTGTGCCCGTGCCCGTGCCCGTGCCCATACCGGCACCAGCAATTCTTCCAAATTGCTTTGTCATATTGCTCGGCTGTACACGGAGAGGGGTCGTCTGCAACTTCTGGTGAACTCCAGTGGTCGACGCGACCGAACTTGGGACAGATGGGGCAATCGATCCATCGCCGCGGCTTCTAATGCTTCCAGCGGCCTGTCGCTCACTAGAGGAGATCTTGTTTCCAAAGACATCGAAACTTGATGCGTAGGAGAACGGAGGCATTCTCGAGTCAGTAGACACCTTCACAACCTGTTGGTCCATAGGGATGTTGATAGGTTGCGAAGTGTTGAGCTGCGAGATAGTTGTCTCCTTCTGCTGGAGCTCAAATTCAAGATCCTTGATGGTCTGCTCGTAGTCTGCCAAACGACGCTGGTACTGCACAAGGTACTTGTGTAACTTGGCCTCGTCCGGTTGCTGTGAAGCAATAGCCGAGCTTGGAGCAGGCATCTTGGTCTCGTATTCGTGAGTGGTGTCCACTTCTTCGTCGAGTTCTTGACGCAGCTCCTCACATGCAGCCTCCAGTCTTCCCACCTCTTGTTTGAGCTCGTAGATCTCTTTTTCTCGACAGTCAGCGGTCTCCAACTGAACCGGAACATATTTGCTTTCTCTTTCTCTAAGCAGTTCGAGCTGGGCCTTCAATGCAGAGTTCTCTCTTGCAGTAGCATCGGCAGCTTCTTTGGCCTTCGTCATTGCAAGCTCGTGGGATTCAAACTCGTTTTTGAGGGTAGACATGCGGCCGTTGATAACATCTCTATCAATGATAGCCTGCCTACGTTCCTCCTCGACGGCATCCAGCTTTTCCTGCAGGTACTTGTTGTGGGTAAGCAGCGGCCGCATCCGGTCAGAGTCCTTAGGAGGAGTAGGAGCAGCAGACAAGTGTCTGTTCTGGGCACGAACGTCATCGAGTTCAACAATGAGCTGCTGGTTCCGTTTAGCGTCGCCCTTTTGCTCCTCGAGCTGCATAGTCAGTCTCATGACGTCGTCACGTGCCTTTCGGTAGTTGTACAACGTCAGGTTCCGCATGTACTCAGAGAAGTCGAGCTCGTTGATGACGATCATCAACTCCCTGTGGTAAAAGTCGAGCACAGACGAATCCGATCCAGTTGGTGGAGGGGTCAGAAGGCTGCTGCTGACAGTCTCGGTAATACTAGTGTTGGTGTTGCTGTGAGACGGAGTCATGGCCACAGCTTCTGAGATGGACTGGATACGGTTGCCAGAGATCGATGTAACGGCAACAGTAGGCGTGGATGCCGAAGGAGTTGCAATACCTGCCGAAGACACTGGGGTCAGGTTGTTGGTGCTTGCTGCTCCGGTTGAAGCACTAGCACCACCGCTGATGCCGCCTTCTGTGAAGAGTTCCTTGTGCATATCGAGCAACTCGGTCTCCTCGTTAGGGTCATGGATATCACTCACAACTGAACGCTTGGCCTGGTAATCGGGGCTCCGGAGCGTGTTTGTGCCTGTGATACCAGCTCCACGCACGCTAGACTGGTTGCTACCGCTGCTGACAGAGTTCTGGGCGCTGATGTTGGCGCCGTCGAAGGAGTAGCAGTAGGTGGCAATATCATCTGGGTGGCCGAGCGCGTCAAAGCGGGCAAGGTCGTCCAACTCCTCTTGGAAGTTTGCATACCTGAGTGCATTTCCGTGAACACGAAGCCGTTTGATCGTGCTTGGGACCACTTTCTTGAACAGCTTGGACTCAAACTTGGAGGCCTCGATGACGTTCAAGGCCTTCGGGTACCCGAATGGATCCCGGCAGAACTTGACAAGGTTCAGCGGGTAGAGTCCATACAGGTAACAGACGAACCGGAACGGAGGCATATCCATGCCTTCCATCTTGAGCATCTTCTGAAGCGAAACGGGTGCACCGGAACCCTTGTGGCCCGACCAGATATCTCCAATCTGGTCCTGTGGCCAGGTGATTCTGCGAGCAAAGGCGGCAAACAGTTTTACCAGCGTCGGTGGGATTGTCTTGCACACGTGCGGCAGCAGCATGCACATGACGTTGATGGTAGCGTCAAACACGTCGATTGAGCTGTCGTGCAGCATCATGTTGAGCAGGTCATCCCACATGTCAGTTGAGGTTGCAGACGAGAGGTCCATACCAGACATCTTGAAAACAGACGTTAGCAGGGCGAGCCACTCGAGCTTCACGGTCCTGTTCTGGTGGAGGTACCGGGACATGAGCTCGAAGAAGTCGGTGGTGTGCGCGTTGGCATACTGGACGATAAACCTGCGGGTGTTGGCCCGGGCGTACCGCTCCTTCTCCTCTATCTCAAGCGAGGAGAGGCCTGATATGCCGATTGTGTGTGTAGAGTTACCCGTGTGAATCGAGGCGCTGGCAAGACTGCTACCGACGCCTCCAGTCGCATTCGAGCTGCGTGGCGAGGTTGTGTGATCGCTTGGAGCACTGCTTGTGGATCTGGCGGATCTCGCCGACCTCACAGAGCCGACCTCACCGGGGCCAGTGGAGACACTTGAGCCGGCAGTAGCAGATCCGGCAGAACCCGGCGTGACGATAGGCTGGCTAGTCTGGCTGGCCTGCCCACTCAGCCCACTCAGCCCGCTGAGTGCACTGATTGCGCTGGCCGTCGACTTTCCGCTGGCACCACTCGTTGAAGAGTGCCGGCCTGCGGGCATCTGTGAGGACGCCGCCGACGGCGCCGCCGGCAGCGGCGCCGGGGTGGGCGGAGTCTGTGGCACTTTCTTGAAGTACTCGTCGAGTAGCAAGTCGAGGACGAGCTCGGTGTGGTGGTGTCTCGCCGTGGCGAGTTTGACGTCGGACGTTGGCACGATTGTGATCAGCGCAGCAACGATCAGCTTGCGACAGAGCGACACAAAGTCGCGGTCGAGCCCGGCGCAGTCGACGGAAGGCTTGAGGTACTTCTTGATCCACATCAAGAACTCGTCGTCGTCAGGCACGCAGCAGATGAGCCTCGTCAGCACCTGGATAAAGTACTTCTCCTTACTGAAATCGTGCATGACGTACTTCGTGTAGACCCGGTAGAGCTCCGCAGAGAGCTTGTCGTTGTCGATCGAATCGTACGTATTGTGCTTCAACAGATAAGCGTCTATAGCCTTGGTGAGGGTCTGGTTGTCGGCCAGGAAGCCCGAAACCTTGCCCGCGCTGCCCGAAAATACACTCTCGAGCTGCCATATCAGGTACCGGGAGGAACCGACGGACATGGTGGCGCAAGTGCGTGTGTGTGAGGCTCGAAATGGGGTAGGTGAGTAGTGGACCTATTTGTTAGCGAGGGGAAGAGCCTGCCACTATTTTCCTGCCATTATTTTTCCTGCCACTATTTTTTTGACTGCCTGCCCCTGCCGCCCCAAAAGCTGGGTAGCATCAGACAGACAGGGGCTGGCTGGGCGCGGTGGGGGTTGGGTGGGTGCATTTTCTTCCCTCACTATATACTGCACGGTACAAGGAAGGAGTGAGTGGCTTCCGATAGATAAGTTATGCGGTACAGTTTTCTCGATCTCATCAAGAAGATGGACTGTGTGCCATACTTCTACGAGGAAGAGAAGCACGATGCGTTCAGAAAGGCCGTGTATACGCTGGTTTCGCACGATGCCTCGTTCAAGCTAGGGTACATTCTACCTCTGGTTGCCAAGGAGCTAGCCAAGCACCCGGAGGTGTTTCTTGTAGACGATTCGACCCGGGAGGTGCGGATTGAGCCCCGGCTGGACACCGTTGAGGCCCGTAACGAGGCGATCGCCGTGCTCGCGAAGCAATTGAAAGACGACGAGGTGTTCGACCACCTCAAGGGCTGGCGTAACGAGCTCTATACGATCTTCGGCCCGGGCAGGAAGCCGTACATGCACGTCGAGCGGGCCTTCACGCCAGAGCTCGGTGTCGTCCTGTACGGTGTGCACCTCAATGGATACGTCCAGAACAGTGCCACCGGCGAAATCAAGATGTGGATCCCTCGCCGGGCGCGCACCAAGCAGACGTACCCTGGAATGCTCGACAACACCGTAGCCGGCGGCCTCGGGCACCCGTACGGCTGCCTCGAGACGATGGTCAAGGAGTCATACGAGGAGGCCGGCCTCGAGGCCCACTACATCACCGAGGATGCGGACGCCGTCGGCGTCATCTCGTACATCTACCAGTTGAAGCCTGGCGACTACGAGACCGAGGCCGGTTTCGTCCAGCCCGAGGCCGGATACATCTACGACCTCAAGATGGACCCGAAAGTGATACCGCACCCGGTTGACGGCGAGTCCGAGGACTTCCGGCTGATGGACATCGACGAGGTCACCGAGCACCTGCACAACGGCGATTTCAAGCACAACTGCGGAGCGATCATCATCGACTTCTTCATGCGCCACGGCCTGATCACCCCGGAGGACGAGCCCGACTACCTAGAGATCCAGAGCAGGCTTCACCGTCTGATGCCGTTCCCGACGATGTGAGGATACGGGGTCTATTTAAGTAAGGTCAAAAATATGGGATTTAGTTTAGTTCGTGTGTAGCTTTTTTTAGGCTGGCGAGGCAGGCTCCTGTCTATTTGGCAAAGTGCAGCTTCATCTGCATCCATTGTCTCTCCTGGACCTCTGGGACAGTCAGCGACACGTTACCGTAGGTGAGCGGAGCGAAGAACGTGAAGCCCCAGACGAGCACGGCGAGAAGGCCGGTGGTGGCAGCAGCGAACGGAGCCCACTTGAGCTTGCCGGCATCGGCGGCGTCTCTGCCCTTGGCGAAAGAGAGCGATCTGTTGTCGGTGAAGAGGAACTCGAACATCGAGCCGGCGAACAGTGCGGCCAGCAGGTGTGCCGGCAGGTAGTGGTGGAGGAACTTCTGTCTGTTCATCAGGAAGAATGGGAAGTAGTGGAAGGCCCATGCGGTGAGGAAGAAGGCGATGTTGGTGTAGAGTCTGGCGCGGGAGAAGTTGTTGAGCAGGAAGAGGCCTCTTCTTCTCGTGATGAGGTCGACGGCGACGACGGCGATGAAACTCGAGATCAGAGCGCACTCGATCCACCAGCCCGGGATGTTGCCGATGAAGAAGATCTGCTTGCGTTCGGTGTTCTGGGTCCAGAAGGAGACGCCAGACATGCACATCGGCCAGGACTCTGGCTGCGAGGCGAACGGATGGTCGCTCGAGAGGTTGTTGTTGTGCTCGAACATCTTTCCCTGGAGCTCCCACCACTTGCGCAGGAACGGCATCTTCTGGACCTTCTTTGGCACGTAGGCGGCACGCTCTGGGGAGAGGCCGACGATGGAGTCGATGGTCCAGAGGTTTGCGTTCTCCTTGATCTGCTTGTTACCGTTGACCTCCTGCTGCTCAAAGCCCCAGTCAGGCAGAAGCTTGTCGTTGTGGGTCCACATGGCGACGATCGTTGGCACGTGCAGAACCTTGACGAAGGAGGCCTTGGTCTGGAGGTTGTTCTGCTTCTTCTCGTCGTAAGGGTCGAACTCGAACAGGGTGTTGTTGAAGTTGTTCTCCTCGAACTGCTTGTCGAATGGGATCACGGTGAACTCCTCGTTGGTTGGGATCAGCGGGGAGGCAACGTCGTGCGTGAGCAGGAAGCCGTTGGTGCCGAGGTGTCTCAGTCTGAAACGGTCACCCTGCTTGACAGGGTGGCCAGCCTGCTGTCCCACCGGCCAGTCGTGGACAGGCAGGATCTCCCACTGGTTGTTGTCGTCGCTCTCCTTGGAGATGCAGGTGACCTGTTGTCCCTTCGAAGAGACGCGGCCGTCTGGGTACCGCTGAGGGTAGAAGTAGTCGTGGGAGTGGAGGTAGCAGCCGGTGTCCTTGTGCTTGATGGTGATGACGTCGTGGTAGTTGACGTCTCTGGCCTCCTTGGCGAGCGGCGAGTCCTGGAGGGTCTCCTGGAACTCGGAAGACATGAAGGAGTCGCCAGGGCCGGATCTGGTGAGGATGGCAAAGTGGCACCAGAACCAGAAGAGGTAGATGAAGAATGGGATCACGACGAGCAGGACGAACCGGACGTAGAAGTGTTTCGCGAAGGTCTCCATGGAGACGCCGCGCTTGATGTCGAGCAGCTGCCAGAGGTCATAGGCGACTGCGGAGCCGATGGCACCGAAGGTGAGGACACCGACGTACTTGGTCGATATGACGCAGGAGAGCGCGACGCCGGTCAGGAAGAGCCAGGTGTACCACGCCTTCGAGAATGGCGTGTGTCTCTCCTTGTAGAAGCGGACGTAGCAGTACATGGAGGCAGCGACGGAGATGATAAGCGTGGCGTCGAGGAGGATGAGTCTGGTCTCAGCGACGTGGGCATTGTCGAGCGCGACGAGGGCAGAGCCGAGCACGCACGACGGGATCGTGTAGCCGCACTCCTTGAGGGTGTTGAACATGAGCGGGACGGTGAGTGTTCCGAGGGTGGCCTCGAGGGCTCTCATTGGGATGTACGGCACCGAATTGGTGAGGTAGGAGTCGCCGATGTGGTCGAACTTGAAGTGGCCGTCGTAGCCGGCGAGCCAGCCGACGAGGGCAATCAGGAGCTTGGCGAACGGCGGGTGCAGGTCAAAGAAGTACGTTCTCTGGATGTAGTACGAGGCGAACTTGCCGAAGTGGACCTCGTCGAAGACGACCTCGGTTGGGTACCAAATGTAGTAGAACCTGGTAGCGAACGCGATCAGGGTCATTGCGAGGCACGCAACGTGGTAGTACTTGGCCTGGGAGGGGTCCAGGTCGGACAGGTGACGGCCGGAGAGTTCTTCTGTACCATCAGCGGGTGCAGATTCCTTCGGCTGCTGGTGCTGCTGTTTGACAGAGCGTTTCTTAGAGCCCATCGTTTAGTTTTGACACGTCAAAATGGGGTAAGTTTTGGGGGAAGGGCCTGAAAAAAAAATTGTATATAAGCAGCGAGTGCTGAAAAGTTGGAGGGAAGGAACTGGTAGGGACTGCTACGTGTTGTGGTGGAGGGTATGAGGATAACTCATTTGGGTAGGGTTTTGTCGTTTTGGGGGATGCAATCTAGGTCTTTTAACTGGTGATAGTCCATTGGGTTGGGTTGTGTGACTTTATTCACCACACCCATTCTAATGTTGTGGCCCCTCTTCCCTCCCCCCCCCTTCTTTCACTTAGAGGTCACCCAGAGGTGAAATACCCCCCAAATTCACTTATCAATTTTTACTAGGCGCCAATTCTTCCTATCCTATCCTCCATTATGTGGCCACGCCAGATTATTAGGAACTCTGCCAGGCTGTCGAGGGTTCCCCGGCAGCCCACCAGACTGTACTCCGACTTTGGCGACATGAGGGAGGCGTTCATGGACTCGCCTGCCAAGAAACCCGCCTCCAAGAGTACCAAGTCCGCCTCCAAAAGTACCAAGTCCGCCTCCGAGGCGACTACTGGAGCTGCCACTACCACCGCCGCTGAGCCGGCCATTGACCCTGCGATCAACATTGCTGCCCGGTCGAGTGGCGAGGTGGCCACTCGCGGCGGCTCCGGCACGATCGCAGACGCCTTTGGCACCAGCATGAACGACTTCAGTCCGTCCGAGCAGAAGGACGCGTCGATGAACTGGGCGGAGTCGTTCCACGGGCTCGGCGGCGCCCCCTTCTCCAAAGAGGTGCAGAGCATCCTCGCCGAGTCGATTCCAGACAACGACATCGAGATCACGCCGGACGGGCTTCTCTATCTGCCGGAAATCAAGTACCGGCGGATGCTGAACAGGGCGTTCGGCCCAGGCGCGTGGGGGCTCGCCCCACGTTCGGAGACGCTCGTGACGAAGAACAAGGGCTCGATGGGAGGCCTGCTGACGCGCGAGTACGGTCTCGTGGTGAACGGGCGGCTCGTGAGTATTGCGAGAGGCGAGCAGCAGTTCTTCAGCGACAAGGGCATCCCGACGGCCACGGAAGGATGCAAGAGCAACGCGCTGATGCGGTGCTGCAAGGACCTCGGTATCGCCTCGGAGCTGTGGGACCCGCGGTTCATCAAGCAGTTCAAGAAGAAGAACTGCGAGAACATCTTCGTCGAGCACGTTCCGTCCAAGAAGAAGAAGAAGATCTGGAAGCGGAAGGACGAGGACGTTGAGTATCCTTACAAGAGGTAGCAGTTTAGGATTAGGATCGCAACCTGTATATAGACGAACGACACGATACCACCGGATCTCTCTACGCATGCTGCTAACAAATAGTAAGTATTAGGTGCTATATAACTCCTTAGACCATTACAAGCCCTGGGCAGCTCTTCTTCTGTCTCTCTCCTCAGCGATGGTAAGCTTGATACCCTTGCCCTTTGGCAGCGAGATCCATGGCTTGCCGGCCTCCTCGCCGATGACAAAGACGTTGCTGAGTCTGGTGATGAAGGTGTTTCCGAGGGAGTCTCTAACGTGGACGAGATCGAAGCCACCGTCGTGTCTCTCCTTGTTGACGATAACGCCAACTCTTCCCAAGTTACGGCCACCGGTGACCATCACGAGACGGCCGGTGTCGAACTTGATGAAGGAAGTGGCCTTGCCAGTCTCGAGGTCGATCTTGACGGTGTCGTTCACCTTGACGTTAGGGTCAGGGTATCTGATAGTTCTGCCGTCGTGGGTGACAATGTATGGAACACCCTTCTTGCCGAGCTGGACCTTCTTGACCTTGCCGAGCTTGTAGCCGGCCTCCTCGTCGGAGATTCTGTGGATAGCGAATCTGCCCTTGACGTCGAAGACCAGTCTGAAGTTCTCGTTGGTGGCCTCCAGGGAGATAACGTCCATGAATCCGGCTGGGTAGGTCGAGTCCGATCTCACCTTGCCGTCGACCTTGACCTGTCTCTCCATCAGAATGGCCTTGACCTCGCGGCCGTTAAGGGCATACTTCAGTCTGTTTCTGAGGAAAACGATCAGAGGGAGGGACTCTCTCAGCTTGTGTGGACCAGCGGATGGTCTTGGGGCGTAGACGCCGGACAGCTTGTCCAGCATCCAGTGGTTTGGAGCTGCCAGTCTCTTAAGGTGGTGCTTAGGGCCTCTTGCCATGACTGTTGCTTGTGTGTGGTGGTTGGAAAGATTGGGGGAGGATTAAGAAGTTTTTTTTCACCTATAGTACCTGTAAATTTTCAGGCCGTCAAGTGAAAAGTTTTGTAGTGAGCGGGTTGGGGTGTTGGGAGGTCACGTGAAGCCCTGTGTATTCGGAAGAGAAAAAAAAAGCATTATGTAATACGTCTATTCGTTAGGAGGTCATTAGGATGCTTGTTAGGACCCCCACTTGTTCTCAACGTACCGCTTCAGCAGCTGCCCCACGTTGTACGACTGCGGACAGTCGTTGTAGTACCCGATCTTTTTGACGAGCCACTCGTACTCCTCCTGCCCGGCCTTGGTGCTGCCCAGCGCAGCCTTTAGCGCCCACTTAATGTGCGGGTCCATAAAGTCGTAGTAGATAACGTCCGTCTTGAGACCGACGGCCGCACTCGGGTTGCGCTCGAACGATGCGATCACGTTCGGCACCTTGTAGAAGTTCAGCTCGCGGTGGAGCGTGTCGTCGCCGTCGGCGCCGAAGTCGTCGTGGGTGACGTAGCCGAGGTGGTAGCCGGCAGAGTGTGGTGAGAGGGGAGATTGGCGATTGTCCTTGGTGCTCATGGCACTACCTTTAGTTGCCATTGCGTTCACCGTCTCCTGGTACGGAGACAGCAGGCTTGGCAGCGTCTCCTGCTCTCTCTTGATGATGAGCGGACCATCGTTCATGAGCTTCAGCATCCGCTGAGCAGCGTAGGCAGGAACTCCAGGCACGATCTTCCACTCGTTCGGAAACGGCGACACCGTGAACAACGAGTTCTTCGTGAACGGCCCCTTGTACATGTCGTAGCGGATCGAGCCTGAGTTCAGCAGGACCATCCGGTTGTGGTTCTCGCTGTCGCCTTCTTCGTGCATCCGGCCCTTTGCCTCCGTAGCGGGGCTGCACTGCTTCGGCACGACGTTCACGAGCACATTGTCCTCCAAGAACCGCAGCAGGCTCTGCTTGTCGTGGGCATCGTAGTCCGCCGACGCCATGTACAGGCTGTATGGGATGTAACCGTAGAGCTCCGAAAGGTCGAGCTTCTGCGCCACCCGGGACAGGTGCCGCGTCAACTGCAGGCCCTTCTCGGTGTCAAAGGTCGACGAGGTGGTATTCGAGTGGTGCAGGAAAGAGTGCCGGTTGAAGTCGATGTACCGCCGCTGCAGCGTGTCGTCATCGCCGAGGGACAGCCAACCCACCGTCTCGCAGTACTTGCCGCTCTGCAGCGCCGTGCTCTTCTCGTCGTACACGGCAAAGTCCCTGATGTGTGAGTGGCCGCCAAAGTACTGGATCTGCGTGTTTGGGAACCACTGGCGCAGGTGCTCGTGCAGCACGAGCGACTCGGACCACGTCTTGGTCACAGGCAGGTGGCCCACGACCAGTAAAACGTCGACGGGTTTCTGGCTGTACTCTCCCAGAAGCTGCTCAAACCAATCCTGCTCAATGAGCTCCGCGATGGGCGTGATCTGCACGAGCGGGTTGTTGCCCGGAGTGAAGTCAAACATGAACGACAGCGCCAGGATGTGGTAGTTGTTCACTGGAGTCTCCCAGTACCGGTGCGTCGAGTTGCCGAACGTCTTCCAGACCCCGCCGTCGTTGAACTTGACGTTCGTCGAGATGAAACTCTCTCCGTAGTACGGCACCAGCTGCTCATACTCAAACTGGCTCACTGCAGGCAAGTACAGCTCGTGGTTGCCCAGCGTCACGACGTCGTACTCGGCCTCTCTAAAGGCCAGGTCTGAGTACCTCCCGTGCGGCGTACTCAAATCTGACAGTCCATTGCCGTCGTGTCGGTCTCCAGAGTCCACAAACACCAGATCTCCGCCCAAGTCCTGTGCTCTCTCCTTCATCCTCTGCTGGAACGAGATGTAGTCGCCCCAATCTGCCGAGAACCCGGCCTGTGTAGTATGGCCCAGGTACCAGCCGTGCGTGTCTGTAGTATGCATGAAATTCAGCTTGCCAACCTCCAATTCTCTCAGTTTCTCCGAATAGTCTGGGCCGATAGCTTCAGGCTGCATGGCCATACATGAACCCGCCAGCACTATGGCCGCACCGACAATAAACAGCATGGTGATGTCCTCGGCGCTAAGTACTTATTTTCCGGGCAGGGTTTTTGTTTGCTACCCTTATCTTTTTGGGGCACCCCAGGGTCCCCCCCGGAAAAAAAAAAAAAAAAAAAAAAAGATGTGCTTCTCATTTCCCAATTGGGCGAGAAGTGTGGGGGATGAAAGCCGCAGGGCAGACAGAGGCCATGCAGGCAGGCCCCGGAGGGCCTCGAATAAAGCGATAAATATTATTTCTAAAGCAAAATGCGTATAATCTTCCCGATCTCACAGATCGAATGTTCCCTGAACAAACTCGTCGTCTACCTCCATGTCGTCATCGGCGCTAGGCTCCTCCTCTTCGAAGTCGGTGTCATCCTCGATGACCTCCTCGTCTGGAGGAAGGTTAGGGTTGCCCGGGATGAACGAGCCGTACTGCGGCTTGAACGAGTTGCCCTTCTTGAGGGATAGCGAGCTCAGGTGGTCGAACATCGTCGAGTCGTCGACGTATGTGAATCCCTTGAACTTGTCCTGCATGGCCTCCGAGAGCGGCGTCGAGCCCATCATGAGCTGGCGGTTGATGGCGGAGGTGCTGGCGTTGGTGAACTCGGGGTCGAAGTTGGACGTGTCGAGCTCGTTGGCAATGTGTGGCACGAACGGTGGCGGGGTCTTCTTCTCGTGCAGCATGGCCCAGTCAACGTCGTGGAAGAATGGGTGTGCACGCAACTCGCGCGCATCGTCCATGGCTCCCAGACGATGACGAGGGTTTCTGTTGAGAAGGCCCTTGACGAAGGAGCGGCCCTCGGGCGAGAGAACCTCCTTCGGGAACCTCACCTTGCCGAATGCAATGTTCTTGTACATCTGCTGGGTGTTCTCTGCGTAGAACGGCGACCATCCGCAGCACATCTCGAAGATGAGAACACCGAGCGACCAGAAGTCCACCATCTTCGTGTATCCAGACTCGTCGAGCAGGACCTCCGGTGCGAGGTACTCCGTAGTACCGCAGAAAGTGTTGGTGGTGCCGTTGCCGCTGAGGTTGGCCTTGGAGAGGCCAAAGTCGCAGAGTGCAACGTGTCCGTTGGCGTCAAGCAGGATGTTCTCTGGCTTGAGGTCTCTGTAGACGATGTCGTTGTCGTGCAAGTGCTCGAGCGCCATGACGAGCTCAGCGATGTAGAATTTGGCGCGGTCTTCGCTGAACCGGCCCTCGCGCTGCAAGTGCCAGAAAAGTTCGCCGCCGCTCATAAAGTCGGTGACGAGATAGAGGTCCGTCGGTGTCTGGAAGGAGAATTTGAGGCCAACGATGAAGGCAGAGTCCGTACCGGACGTGCGCACGAGGATGTCTCTCTCTCCAATGGTGTGTGCCACCTCCTTCTTCTTGACGATCACCTTCTTGGAGAGCACCTTCATGGCGTAGATCCGGTTGTTGTCCTTCTTTTTGACCTGGAACACCTGGCCGAAAGTACCCTTGCCGAGCAGCCGGAGGATTTCAAAGTCCTCCGGGTGGTAGTGCTGCTTGCCGATGTTGGTGTACTCGCACTTGACGCGGATCTTTCCAGTGACGCCGTCGCTTGGGATCCGTGACTTGAGCGTGTACCAGCCTTCGGTTCTGTTCTCGCTGTCGGTGTTGGGTCTGATCTGGACGTGGCCCAAGAACATGTTGTCCTGGGCGGCGTCGTAGACGCTGATCTCGATTTCGGGCTTCTTGGTGCCGACAACGTCGAAGATTGCCGAGTGGTGCCAGATGGGGCAGCTCGAGTTCATGTTGCTATCGTGGATGTTGAGATGCTGTGACGAAGAAGACTGCGTCGGCATGGCGGGCCGTTTCGGTTGGCGAGGCGAGAGCGTGCCTGTGTTCGAGCCGCTGCTGTTTAGTCCCTGCTGGGATGACTGTCTCGAAGAGAGGGGCGTGGCGGAGCGGGAGCTGCTGCGGAGAGTCTTGTCCTCGTCTTCGTCCTCGTCGTCCTCTTCGATGCGGTCCATGCGGCGCTTGGTGTCAAAGCTCTCTGGGCCTTGCGTGACCACCTCGGAATTCTCAAAGGTGCACACGACGTAAGGCTGCGCGTCGTCGCTTGTGATGTTGAGGCCGGCGGCCTCGATGATGTTGACTCTCAGCTTGCCTCTAGGCACGTACTGGGAGGAGCCATACTCGTTCTGGATCGGGTCGTAGAGAGTCTGCATGGAGTCGTCGTTGGCGTTGGCGTTGGCGTTGGCGTTGGCGTTGGCGCCGCCGCCGATGCCGAGCAGCTGGTTCTGGCCATACTGCTGGAATTGGGGCTGCCGTTGCTGCTGATGCTGGTCGCGGCCGCTGGACGGCTCTGGATGGTGCAGCTGTGCAGTCAGATTGCTCGACGTCGGAGTGACGGGGCCCTGCTGCTGCTGTGCCTGCTGTGTCTGCAATGCAGATGGCTGCCGCTGCTCGAGATGAGTCTTGAGCTGCGGGTGCTCGCCCTTGATAGTGGTACCAAGAGCGAACGAGTCTTCGTTCAGCGCAATCGTGGGCGTCGCTGTGTGTGGCATCATTTCGGGTGGGAAAGTTGCGGGCGGAGATGTCGAGCTGGGGTCCGAGGATGCGCTCGTATTAGATGGGCGGGTAGGCTGTGAAGATAGCGTCTGCTGCTGCTGGGTCCGCTGGGTCTGCTGGGTCCGCTGGGTCTGCTGGGTCCGCTGGGTCCGCTGGGTCTGCTGGGTCTGCTGCTGCTGAGCCTGCTGCTGGAGCTGGTCGTGTAGCTGCTCCTGCCGGGTCTTGAATCCAAAGAAGCTCTTGGCAAAGTCGGACATGTGACTGCCAAAGACGTTACAGGAATAGGTAGGGAGGGAAGCCTAACTGTCCTGCTGTATTATATAGAAAGTACGAATCTAGTGATTTGCCGTGTTGATGCGGTGGGTTGGCTTTGCTTCTGAAGGTATGTCAGAGCGTGGCCGTTCTGTTGGTTTTCCGTGCAATTACAGGGGAAAATAAAAGTGATCGATCGGTTTCTTTAAAAAGAACAACCCAACGGCAAATGCACTGCTTCTGCGGGGGCCTCTCAGAGCGTCTACTTTTCGTTATTATATTTTTACGGCGGGCAGTAGCAAGAAATAAAAGAAGAAAAAAAAAAGAAAACTGCACGGAAATGGAGGCAGCGAGCGAG
>JADIOY010000120.1:12847-30495 GCA_018344475.1 Xiuguozyma silvatica | reverse complement strand
GGCCCGGCCCAGCTCCCGCATCCCCAGACATTCCATGACAGGGGGAGGGGGTGAAAGAGGGGGTGGCGAACGTATCGGGAGGAAAATGCTGGGGTGGAGGTGATGCCGTAAGCTGCTCTGTTCCTAGTGTGGACACACCGAACCCTAGCAGTGCTTCCTCTGCTGTACTGACACCTTTTCTCACGGCTTAGTCGCACAGACAGCATTCTGTCGGCCTCAGCCCTCGGAGTCCCACCCCGCCTGCCGGGATGCTTCTCCGATTCTCGGCCTGCTCGGTTTCGTCGGCCTCCACTTTTTTTTTCATGCATGGAGTGGAGGTGCTGAACAGCTTATAGGCTGCGCGCACGTCGTTGCGGCGGGGGGTGGATCTCTCGCTCGCTCGCACTCTTTGGCGCGACCGACTTTTTTTTCACTGTAAGTTTGAAAAAATATATATAGAACTCAGACTCTCAGTAGACCCCCAGATTCCTGCTTATTCTTTTTTTTACACCCACGCACCCCCTCTCCAATGTTCGCACGCTTGGTCCTTAACGGCCCAAGGCTCGCATTGCTCTCGGGCGTGAGAACCAGCAGCCAGACGTCGTCGCTGGCGCCCGCAGTGGCGTCCAAACGGCTCTCGCCGCTCGCGTTCGGCCCTTGCAAGAGTGCCCATCGGAGCTTCTCGACGACTTTTTGTGTCCTGCACGACCACGGCCACTCGCACGCAGCCGGCGCCGGCCACAGCCACGGGCACAGCCATAGCCACGGAATGGGCGGGCTCGACGACATCACGTCCGACGAGGCCTCCGAGGACATCTACCTGCTGGACAACTCGGCCCCGAAGCCGACGGTGATGTCCAAGGTGAAGGACTTCTTCAACCCACACAAGCCGATCCACCAGATTATGGGTGCCGACACTGCGGGCCACTCGCACGACCACACCCACCTGACCACCGCCGAGGCAGAGGAGCTTACGGATCCATCCAAGCTCGCCAACAAGGGCGTCCGGATCACCTGGATCGGCTTCTGCGTCAACGCCTCGATGGCCGTCATTAAGTTCATCGGCGGCGTCTACTTCCACTCGCAGTCGCTCATTGCCGACGCCGTGCACTCCTTTAGCGACCTCATCTCGGACTGCCTCACTCTGACGACCGTTCGCTTCGCCAACAAGCCGCCTACGAAGATGTACCCGCTCGGCTTCGGTAAAGTCGAGACCTTTGGCTCGCTGCTCGTCTCTGCCATTCTGCTCTACGCCGGTCTCTCTATCGGCTTCAGCTCCTTCTTCAGCATCGTCGGCCCGATGATCCCTGACAGCTGGCACCACGCCTTGGAGATGCTGCCTTTCCACTCCCACTCTCACAATCACCTCGAGGGCCTCGACGGTACTGCCGCCTCAGACGGCCTCCAGGTGGCCAACATCAACGCCGCCTGGCTCGCTCTGGGCTCGATCATCGTCAAGGAATGGCTCTTTAGAGTGACGAACAAGGTCGGCCAGGAGATGAACTCGAAGGTCCTCATAGCCAACGCCTGGCATCACCGTGTTGACTCGCTGACCTCTGTCGTGGCCCTCGTCACGATCTCGACCGGCTACTTCTTCAACATCTACTGGATGGACTCCGTTGGAGGTATGATCGTGTCGATGCTGATCATCAAGGTCGGAATTTCGGGCGTTTTCCAGTCGTTCAAGGAGCTCATTGACAAGGCCATCCCACAGAGCGACTCGCGCTACACTGACATCGAGGACTCCATCAACGTCAAGCTCATGGACAAGGACCCTAATCTCCTCATCAAGGAGCTCTCGATCCTCCCTTCGGGCACCAACATGAACGTTGTGCTCAAGCTCGGCGTCTCCTCGTTCAATTCGGGCTACGAGTCTGAGCTGACCTTGGACAAGATGGGCTCTGTCGCTCACGCCCTGCGCCAGGACCTCAAGCACGACTTCCAGAACGTCAAGAACGTCTCTGTCCAGTACATTTCCAACAGCGAGAAGGACATCAAGCCTATCGAGGAGGACCCTAAGGACGAGCAGGCCGAGGTTGACAGACTCCAGAAGGTGTCCAAGGCCGTCGACGTCAACGAGCCATCGGTGCCTCGCGAAACGAAGCCTAATGATGTGAAAGAAAACGTTAATATCTAGTGGTAATAATATACAGCTTTATATACAGAAGATCCCCTCCCTCCTTGACTCCTTACTCCTCTTGGCCTTACTCCACCCAGTCCTTAAGGAAGTCAATCTCTTTGGTTGAGCGGTCCGCAGACAGGTCGGCTTCCTGTTTCTTTGTAATGACTCTACCTTCGACTTCCTTGCAGACTTTAGCTGCGAGTGCATCCAGCACTTCGGACTCGCTCACTCTTCCCGTTATGCTGATCGTGTTGACCCGCTGCTCGTAGTGAGGGTACGATCCGAGCTTGATGCTAGGGTCGACCTCGTCCTGCAACTGGGACAGGTACGGGCCGAAGGACAGCTCGGTGACCTTTGTGACGACATAGCGGCTCGTGTATGGATCGTTCGGGGTGCTGATCTGCGGCATAAGGCCCTCCGTGACGAGCTCCTCAAAGAACTTTGGTACTCCCGGCATCACGCATACTTTACCGTTGAGCACCACGACGGGTGTCCAGCTAGTCGGCGAGAAATATTTGGAGACTGTGATACCATTGGCAGCGGCAGGCAGCTCCATCATGCGTCTGTACGACTCCCACTCGGTCGAGCCCGTCTCAACGTTCTTCTTTCCCTGTCTAGCGCGCAGCATTTGGGCCCGTTCGGCAACTTCGGAGTCGAGCTGCAGCGGCAACCCGTACGCATTGGCCATCGCTTGGTATGTGATATCATCGTGGGTCGATCCAACGCCTCCGCTGGTCACCGTCAGATCGTACTTCGGGTCGAACTCATGCACGGCGTTTATGATATCCTGCTCTTTATCTCCGACCACAGTAATCTTCTCGAGACTGATGCCGTGCTGGTAACATGTCTGTGCAAAGAACCGGGAGTTTGTGTCCAGGATTTTGGCATTTAGTATCTCGTCTCCGATTATTATGCAACCAGCGGTCCGCACGGTCTTCCTCGATGCCGCCGTCGAGAGTCTACGGATGAATGGAGACAGCATGGTAATTTAGTATGGGGTTAAGTTTCGAGGCCTTTATTTTTTTTTCTTTGCTTTTTTAACTAGTGAAATATTTGGGGAGCGGGGAAGTGCGGGAGGGAGTGCGGGAGGGAGTGCGGGAGAATCAGGGTGCTAGCTAACACCAGATTCGGTAGAACCGGTAGTACCATGGTTTAGCTTTGAGTGCCCTTCTTTCTTCCTCATACAATTTACCTGACTCCTCGATGTTGGTCTCCTTGCGGCCAGTAATCAGGTCGATTGTACTGAAGCGGTGGCCCCAGTGGAAGCTACCCGTAGTGACCCGCAACCAGACCTTGTGTCCGAGGAAAGAGATCAGGATGATGATACCTCCGAGGCAGATTTTGAGCAGGTAGAAGAAGTTGAACTCTCTGTTTGGAGGCGGCGAGATGGCGACCCAGAACTGAGCAATCAGAACGATAACACAGAAAATGAATCCAAAGTAAGCACCGAAGAGGCCCGTACTGGATATGTAACCGAGCTCAGAGATGCTGCGGTCCTGGACAGCCATGGCACGTCTAAATATGATCATCGAGAGGCAGATGGATCCCCATGTGAAAAGAGAAGAGAGTCCTGAGAGAGCAAGCAGCCATGTGAAGAGAATGTGGGCTCCATCTCCAATGAGCGAGACGTAGCTGAGGCAGCCGAAGACCAATGTCAGCAGAATGGCAAAGAGTGGTCTTCCCTTGCGGTCGAGGTAGCGAAAGCAACTAGGAGCAGAGCCATTTTCAGCCAGAAAGACGAGTGTTCTCGTTGAGGCATAGATAGCAGAGTTACCCACCGACAATATCGAGACGAGGATGACGACGTTCATGATCGAGGGGAGGCCTCTAATTCCGGAGATGGCCAAGGCAATAACGAGCGGGGAGTTGTTGACCTTGCTCGACTCTTCATCTCTAGTAGCAAGTCTTGGATCGTTGTATGGAACCAGAAAGCCCACTAGTGCCAAAGTCGTTATGTAGAAGAAGAGGATTCTCCAAAAGACTTGTTTGGATGCCTTTGGAATCGTCCTTCTCGGGTTCGGAGTCTCGGCCGCACACAGACCACACATTTCTGTTCCGCTGAAACTGAATGCGGCAGTAACAAAAACCGACAGAATACCCTTGTACCCGGACGGGGTGAACACACCCGGGTCGCGCCAGTACTTATCCAGAACGGGGTCGACTCCCGGCAGCCCGCCGAACAGAATAATTGTTCCGATGATCAGGAATCCAATAATGGCAATGACCTTGGACATCGAGAAGACGATCTCGGCGTATCCGTAGATCTTAACCGGCATGACGTTGATGCAGAGAATCAGAACATAAAAAATAGTGATGAGCCAGCCCTCGGGGATTTTCTGGGGCCAGAACCTGAAGGTCATCGAGGCGGCACTTAGCTCGAGTGGGAGCAGGATGAACCACTGGAGGAAGTAGTTGTAGCCGATCGCGAAGCCCCAGGACTGGTCGATGAAGCGGGTGGCATACTGGGAGAATGCACCTGGCACGGGGAAAGTAACAGCCAACTCTGAGAGGCACTGCATCATGAAGTAGATCATGACGGAGACGAGCGAGTAGCAGATGAGGACGCCCGCAGCGCCGCCCTCAGAGAGCGCCTCGCCGCTGCCGATGAACAGGCCGGTGCCGATGGAACCGCCGATGGCGATCATCTGCAGGGCAAAGGTTCCAAGCTGAGGCTGCAGAACCTTAACATCGCCCTGGGAGGGCTTGAAGGTGTCCATCTGGCGCTTGAACCAGTTGCGGTGGGTAGAGGTGGCGGCAGTGGCATAGGAAGAGGCTGAGGAGGAGGGGGGAGGAGAAGGAGAAGGAGAAGCTTCCAAGTCCTTCTCGAGAGAGGTATCAGTAGAAGACATGGCAGGAGATTAGATGAGAAGGAAAGGGAATTCTCCATCTCTACTATGCACCTCCTTATATACCTCCCAGAGCTGTCTTTTTTTTTGAACTGTTCTGGGCGTGTGCAAGTCCTTCCCAAAAACTAATTAGGCTATATTGGGAAACTGTCGTACCGATTTGGGAATCTCGCAAGATGGCAAAAAGCCTAGCTTTTTTTTTTTTTTTTGACCTGTAGTTTGCTTGCCTTGCGGAACTGAAAAATTTCTATAGAAAAGATGGAAAAAAAGGTCGACTTTACTCTTTTGAACTACCTTACCAACACAACCAGCCATGGCTACACCAGCTAACTTCGACCCTGAGAAGGCCGAGAACATGGAGGAGATTGAGCAGCAGTTTGCTGTGAAGGCCGTCGAGCAGATGGACGCCTACTACAAGCTGCTGGAGGCCATTCCAGGCTCCAAGCTGCACCTCACTCCGCACGACGACGAGATCTACGAGAAGCTGCTTGAGCACTTCCCCGAGTACAAGGAGAAGGAGAAGGTGCAGGTCCTGGATGAGGAGAGCATGAAGACGAAGGACGGCAAGGCCAAGTGGAGAGCCTACATGAAGGAGTTCGAGGACAAGATTGAGGACTACAACTTCGGTACCCTGCTGAGACTCGACAGCAGCGACGAGTACAGCGAGAAGAACACGATGTTCGCCGTGAGAATGCAGTTCTACGCCATCGAGGTGGCCCGCAACAGGCTTGGACTGAACGACTGGATCTGTAAGAAATAGTTAGTATGATGCACACAAATAGAGGTTTTTCAAATAGGTTTTGATGTCTCCTGGTATGTTATTGCCTCAGTCCCGAAAGATGGTGTTATAACGAACATCACCGCCGAAGCTAGTCGATAAGGTTGGCATTTATCATCACCGGCGTATATAGAAGGAGCGTCCCCTTTATTTAAAAAGGTGTATTTGGGGTACTTACAGAGAAGAAGAGAAGTGGTTGAAGGGGAGAGAACAGGATCAACACTGAGTGAGATCAAAAAGACTCGAAAATTTTTCAGGGTGAACAATGTAAAAGCAGTGGATGTGGAGGTCTTTTTCCAATTAGTACGCTCGGTTATAATTATTACATACTATCAATTACAGCATCTTCTTGGCCAGCTGGTTGATGAACTCCTCTCTGTTACCGGAAGAGCCACCCTGGATGAAGTGCTGGAACTTTCTGGTGACACCCCAGCCGCCGTTAGGGTTGGACAGCTTGAATGGCCACAGGAAGTTGTTGGCCTGCTTGAAGTTAGGGCCAACGGTGTAGATCTCGTGGATGAGGTCCTCGACGGAGACAATGCCGTACTTGCCGAGGCTCTCCTCGATGACCGAGTTGTCGTAGAGAGGGATTCTCTGCTTGTTGACCTTACCGAAGCCTCTCTTGTAGACGAGCTGTCTGATGGTGGAGAGGTTAGGGTAGCCGAAGGCGACGTAAGGGTCGACGAGCTTGAGGAGCTCGAGGGTGGCCTTGGTGACCTTGACGAAGGTGGCAGAGTTGATCTGAGTGAGTCTCAGGAGCTGGAGGACCTTTCTTGGCTTTGGAGCGATCTTGTTAACACCCTTGATTCTGATGACCAGAACGAGGTTTGGCTCGGCGTCAACGTAGAACTTGCCGGTGGCACGGGCCTCTCTCTTGGCGTCAATGAGGGCGCGCTCAGCGTCGGCGTACTCCTTGTAGTAAGCCTCGGTTCTCTTGAAGAGGGCAGCTCTCTTCTCCTTGTTAGCCTGTTAGATTGTTAGTAAACCGAATTCGAAAAGGAAGAGGAAAGAATGGTTGGCTCTTTCATTGTCTTGTCAGCCGAAAGATGGTGTTGTATAGGACAGCATCGCCGTAGCTAGTCTCTAGAAGGACAATGTTTTCATCACAATAGACAAAAAAAGGAGCTTGTGGAAAGGGGTGTGGTACTTACGGTTCTTCTGGCCTTCTTGGCCTCGGCACGCTGGGCGGAGATCTTGGCGTTCTCCTTCTCCTTCTTGATGAGGGACTCTGGCTTTGGAACACTGTGGACGGTTAGTAAAAGAAATTTTGAGGGGAGAGGTTGAAAATTCTGGAGAGTAACCTGCCCGAACTGACATGCGAAAGTCATTCGGACAACGGGTGACGCAGAGAAACAGTAGACACAGAACAAGACGGAGGGTTGATGTGGGTCTACCCGATCCTATGGAATGATATTAACAGGGATCTCTAAAAGAGATCCCAGCAACGAACCACAACTAAAACACAAGTCGTGAAAGGTGGGCTAATGTATCTCGCTGCCATGCCGTCATCTGTAGCAACAGAGTTGGCAAATACGAGCCTGCCGCACCTGCAACGCTTGCAAGTGCACGCAGAGCCCGCTGAAGCGGACGAGAGTACCCGAAGGCCCTTTAATTTAGAGGCAAGTACGAGGTCAGATTAAAGCATCCGACGCTTGTACTAGTCTCAATACCGAGCGGTGAGGCCCGAAAACCAGGTCCGATGAGGTCCTGAACCAAAAGGTGTGTCCCAACTGTCCCGCTAGCGCACTCTCATGTGGTATACGTACGCAGACATGATATGTGTGTATAGGAAGTGAGTTGGTTGAAGATGGATGAAACTTTTCGGCTCTGTGGAAATTTTTCAGCCTGGGGCGCCAGCCAAGAATTTTTCACGGTCACATCTGGAAGAGATTTACTAACCCTCGAGTATTCACACGTGACCGCCCAATCCCACTTTTTCTGTGCGTAAAGTTAGAGTTGCGCTCTATCTGCACGTGTAACGAACGATAAGCGATCTGGGGAAGGAGCGGCAAAGACTATAGGAGTGTTCGGCAGTTTGGTGGTTGGGTCAGATTGTGGACTACTCTAGTTCTTTTTACGGTCTGCCGGGCCGTGCTCGTTCCTCTCCCCCCATTCTTCCTCTCCCTTCCTCTCCCAAGCTTCCCCCACCTCTGATACGTCACCTGCATACTGCCAGATTTCCCCCGTTTATTTTTCAGTGAAATATTTCAGAGCCTCGGGGCCCCATTTCAGATAGCCATCTTCCATATCAACAGTACCATAGAGCAGTGTCAGTATGCCCGGAGTTAAGGTCCAGCGCCCAACCAAAGATTACAACCATGTTTCTGACAAACCGTACGTCGAGTACCGCAAGCAAGCCGATTTGCACTACGGCAAGCGCCAGAGCCTGTCTGCTCAGTCGCAGAAGGCCTACAAATCTGGCGACAAGGCCAAGGCGAAGCAGCTGAGCGACGCTGCCAAGCAGGAGGCTGCGCAGGGTGACCAGTGGAACGAGAAGGCTGCTGAGTACGTCTTTGTTGAAAACAACCGGGACTCTGACGAGAACGACATCGATCTGCACGGCCTGTACGTGCGGGAGGCCGAGTACATTCTCAAGGTGCGCATCATCAACGGCGTGCAGCGCGGCCAGAGCTCGCTCGACTGTATCGTCGGCAAAGGCCTGCACTCTGCGAATGGAGTTGCCAAGCTGAAGCCTGCCGTCGAGCAGCTGTGCCAGCAGGCCGGTCTGAAGTGCCAGGTCGACCCGAAGAACGCCGGTGTGCTTATGATCAATCTCAGAGGTGCCCAGATCCCAGCCTCCTGGCAGGGCATCAACCCTAACGGCGTCGGTGCCATGCAGGCCAACGCCAACGTGCCAGACACCCGGATCAACCACGGCAACCAGTTCAACAACCAGAACCAGGTCCCACAGTACATGTCGACGGGCCAGCAGGGCGGCTACCAGCAGGGCTATCAGGGCCAGCAGCAGTACCCTGGTCAGCAGCAGCAGTACTACCAGCAGCAGCAGGGTAACAACGGCAACGATAACAACGCCTGCAACATCGTCATCCAGCTTCTCAAGATGTGCTTCTCTTAGGTACCTCCGCTTATATATATCTTTAATCCGATTGTACTTTTACTCGCAGAAAAAAGGCCTCGTCATGCCAAGCGAGAACAGTGAAGATGACAGAAGCACAGTCGGTACAGTCAGCGATGCAGTCAAGGGTGAAGGCAGCCAGGGAAACTACTTCTCCGGGCTTATCGCCATCTTCAAATCATCTCTAACGACATGCAGACAGGATTGTCCCCGCGGAAAGAGGGGGCCCTGCCTAATCGGGCACTTTTTCTGCCTTTTTGCACAGTCAGGGAATTGGCGATAAAATTGTCCCCAAAATATCCTATATATTTTTAGCCCTACAAAAGGCACTCACACATTAAAAGGGCATACCGGAGATGACGCCCGAAGAGGAGGAAACGCTCGAGCAGTTCCAGCGGATTACGGGAACATCGCTCACACGAGCACAGCAGATCGCTCTGCTCGACAGAAGCAGCTGGCACCTCGAGTTGGCGCTTCTAGACTACAACGCCCGGTACCCCGAGGAGGCCGCCTCCCGGCTTAACGAGGAGCTCCGTTCGACGGAGCTGCGCCGTGGCAGCAGCTCGCGTAACCGTGTCATGATGCCTGGAACGTTCCCTGGGTCCGGCGGTATCGCCTCGGACAATCCGGAGGTTGCTGGCCTCACTGGTGCTGCCGCTAGCGCCGTTTCTGGAGAGCCATCCAAGTGGCAGTTGCTCGTGGGCAAAGTGGGCAAGTTTATACTGGACGCCGTGGCGTACGTGCTGGTGGTGCCGTTCTACGTTGTCTACCGGGTCTTCGGCGCCGCATTGGTCGTACTGGTAGGCGTCATCGCGCCTGTGTTGCGCGGAATAGCCGGCAAGCGCGGCTATAGGGTTGTGCGTAAACGCAACGACCCGGCAGACGTGGCGCGCCGGTTCGCCATGGAGTTTGACGAACTCGTCAAGCCCAGCAGCAGAGGTGCTGCTGGAATCGTCGGCACGCCCGCCGATGAAGAGAGCCTGGTGAACGGGCTTGACAGACCGGACTTCCTGCAGTGCGCATACTCGCAGGCCCTGTACGTTGTGAAAAAGGAGGCCCGCTGGCTCGTCGTGTACATCCAGTCCGGGATCCACGACGAGACTGCACAGTTCGCCAAGGACGTGCTGATCAACCCGCGGTTCCTCGATTTCGTCAACGAGAACAACTTCCTCGTTTGGGGGGGTGACGTGAAAGAGCCGGAGTCCTTCCAGGTGGCGAACCAGTTCAAGGTGAACAAGCTGCCCTTCCTGGGCCTGATGTGCCTGACGGTCAACCAGACCCCGACGGCGAGCGGCGTCCAGGAGAGTGCTCCAGTTCTCTCGCTTGTTTGCAAGATCCAGGGCTACAACAACTGCAACGAGGTCATCGCAAGGATGACTCGTGCCTACACCAAGTACGAGCCGACTGTTTCGCAGTTGCGTGCCGACTACGAGCGGCAGAACCAGGCCAGAGCAATGCGCCAATTGCAGGACCAGGCCTACCAGAAGTCGCTGGAACGCGACCGCAAGAAGAAGGAGGCCAAGCAGCGTGCTGCTAACAAGAAGAAGAACGAAAAGCTGTGGCGCGCATGGCGCCGTGAACACCTCTGTCCGGAGGCTGCCGGTGCAGCTCCTGGTGAGTTTGCACGCGTGGCCATTCGACTTCCGAACGGCCAACGCATACAGTACAGGTTCAACAAGACCTGCAAGCTAGAGGAGCTCTACGCATACATCGAGTGCGTTTGTCTGCATGGCAACGAGGAGGCTCCAGCGACGGTGCAGAAGCCCGCCGACTTTGAGTACAAATTCCCATTCAAAGTCATGTCCGTGATGCCTCGCCAAGAGGTGCCCGCGGACGACCAAGTGTCGTTTGCGGAGTGCAATGCCGTCTACCCTAGTGGCAATCTCGTCGTCGAGATGAGCACAACAACGGACGAAATGGACAGCAATTAGGTTTAAAGACTCGTTTATATTTGTTCTAATAGATAGCAAAGTGCATGCATGCATGAATCGATCGATCGATCGATCGATCGATCCTTGGTAGTCCCGTCCCCATCGTTCTAGTTGGCGGCCACCTTCTTGGCGGCTCTCTTGGCCTTCTTCTTCTTGGACTTCTTGGACTTCTTCTTGAGGCCAACGAAGCCCGACTTGAGAACGTTCGAGTAGTCGTTCCAGAACTTGTCAAGCTGGTCAACCTCGACGACAGTCGACAGCTTCACCTTCTTCTTCTTGTCCTTGGCGCCGTCGGTGATTCTGATCAACACGGGGTATTCTTTGGTGCTAGCTGGAGCTTTAACAACAGTAGTGTGCGAATCGTGGTGCAGATCGTCGAAAAGAGCACCTTCGATCTCAGAATCGGCACTGTGCGACAGACGCTTCTGTGTGATGTAAATGGAGCTCTTTCCGGCATTCTTCTCGAGAAGCTCGGCGGCCTTTGCGAGGAACTCGTCGGTGGAGAGCTTCATAGTGTTAGTTAGGCGCTGGTTAACTACTGGAAATTTTTCACTTTCTCGACTCAACGGTATTTTTTTGGGGGGTACTCGTCACCGGTGCTTTTATAGTGTAAGTGTGGCCGCAGGGATTTACATTATGGTTTTATAGAAGGCGTGCATCTTCTCGACGTAGCCGTGAGGGGTACCAAATATCGGGTCCAGTGGGAGCAGGATGTTAACGTCCTTGTTGTCAGTGACCTCTGGGTCGTCGATACGGGTCGGAAGGTAGCCGTAGGCGAACCCCTCGGTGGAGCTAGCGGCCGGGTGGTAAGTCTGGTAGTTCTGGCACATGCTGAGGCCGCAGAGCACGTAGTTGGTGTGATAGAAGTCTGGCGAGCAACCTGGTTTGTCGACGAGTCCCATTGGGTCGTTCTGGCAGCAGCACAGGATGTAGTTCTGCAGGGGCATGCGCTGGATGACCTGGCGCTGGCCTGACACGGCCTCGAGCAAGGCAGAGAGGCCGCCGACCCAGTGTGAATAGCAGCCGTCCACAAGCTTGTTGGTGCGGCCAGAGAGACCACCTTCGATGGCATACTGGCGTGCAGCGGTCCAGCGCATAAGGCTGTCGACGTCTATGCAGTTTCTGATCGCGTCGGGCGGAAGAAGAATGCACAGTGCAGCGAGGGCACAGAAAGCGTAGCCGCCGTGTGCCTCGTCGCCTGGAACGCCGCCGAATCCACCTTCGAACGTCTGGCACCTGGCCAGCCAGTCGGCCACATTCTCTGTCAGCTCGTCATCGAGTATTCCAAGCACAGATGCAACACAGAGTGCGCAGTATGCGGCACGGCAGTCGGTCTCACCGTCTAAGTGCATCGAGAACGAGCCGTCTGGCGACTTCAGGCTCTTGAGCCAAGCGAGCATCTTGGTACGGTCCAACTTGGCCCACAGGTCTTCATCTCCGATCAGTGCCATAGACATCACCGCTGCGTACGTCGACGCCAGGTGCGGCAGCTGCTCGTAGCCGCCTCCAATTCCTTGGAATGTCCCGTCGTCGACGATGTACGACTCGAGTGCGATTGCGGCCTCCCGCTTCGTCTCGGCGTCCAATTCACCTCCCAGAATCAACGTGGCATTCATAAGCCAGAAGATAATCCAGCTGTGGCTCGCATCTAGCTTGGAAAACCCGCCTGGGAGCGGCCTGTGGAGGAACATGTTTGTGTACTTGAGATGGTTCACACTGTGCAGCACGGGGAACTTGTCGGACCCTTCGGAGAGTATCTCGTCGTAAATCTCCTGTATACCTGTCTCAACTTCAAGTTGCTTGGCCACTGTGTCTGTCAGTGGCTCCTGTGGTGACACTCCGTCGCTCTCGTCCATCTGTAGCAAAGTATCGAAATCTAGTGTGCTTTTACCGGGTTGTATTGATCCAAGGTACTTGAGGCGGTTCACCAGGCTGTCCTTGAGCTCCTGCGGCGTCCTCTGGTGACTCGTCATATTCCGATCTATATATAGGGGGGGTATTTATGCAATTAAATTATGCGGTGATGCTATTCTATATGCAAGTGAAGGAAAAGAGGGCAGTCAAATGTGGAAAGATGTCCAATAGAATGCGGGGTCGGAGCCCCTTGACCTGGCCCGATTAGGAAATTCTCGTGAATCTCAAACATCCTCGGTGGTGGTGAAGCGCTTATCGGCGCCAACTTCCACCCTGCAGTTGCCTGCATCCAGAATGGACAGCCTATAGGTTCCCTTCGATGTGGCCGTCCGTTGGGAACCCATGAAAATGACCTGTCCCTTCCCCTGGCCCCATCCTTCCAGTGTAGCCCTCGTCGTGCTATGGCTCGATGCAACCTTGACGGCCAGCTTCGACGCACTCTGTAGAGAAATCTGCGTAGACCACGGGCCTTCCACTTCAAGGACCCTCCTGTAAGTTCCCATGGAGTTACAGATCGGTTTCAGAGCCGCCTTAAATGGAGAGTTTATGGCAAGTTTGAAATTGCCAACGTCCTCCTTGTGGTATGGAGAGCACACCACCCGGTACTTCTTACCTGGGTAGAGCTTTCCTCTGAAAATCGAGAAACCCTCGGCATACTCTTGGCTTTGGTTTCCAACCACTGACGTAGCCAGCCTGTATTTGTCAAACGAGATGACTCGCTTGAACTCTCCGCCGTCCCCAAAGACCGTCAGAGAGACGTGCAAGTCCCTGAACGCAAACAGTGCTAGTGTGCAATACTGCGGGTCCGAATCCTCACCCTGATGTTCAAATGAGACCTCATACTGAGGATTATCCGTGTAATCTGGATCTGTCCAGTTTCCACCGTTCTGTGTGGCCGACCACGAGCCGGTGCACTCCGTAGTGTACTCGAATCTGTTCTGTGTCCGGCCAATGGTCAGCTTGGTGAGTGAGTAGACGTAGAACGAGTAGAACTGTTTTTGAGGGCAGTCTTCGTACTTGTTGTGGCGCAGGACTCCTATGAGGTTTCCAGAGGCAGGCATGTCGACCCTGCACAGTGTAAACCGTGAGTTGCTCAGCGGCGTCCGACTGACAAGCGTGCTCTCGTCGGCAGAGGCGAGCCTGTAGCTGCAATCGTACCACTCGATGGTATTATAGACATCGTGGTCCTCTTGGTCTATATGCCGCTCCAGCAAGATCCATATCTTGCCGGCCTCGCTGCTACCTTGGATAATGAACTGGGTCTCTCCAAAGAGAGAGTCGTTTTCCAGTTCGTGCTTGCGAGGTGTCCCCATGAACGTACGCGCTTGCTTGTGCCTGAACATCTTGTCGGTATTCCAGCTGAGGTAGAGTACACGGAAACGGTCATAGATGTCATCCAAGCTGAGCTCAAAGCAACTCGATGCAAGCGGGAGTGACGGATTGCGCAGCCGGATGCGGTACCCTCCTGTACTCGTTGTGATTAGTTTCGAGATCGAGTAGTCGTGCTCTGGAACGAGATTGAACTTCAGAATCTCTTCGTCCGTCAAAGTGCCCACACCCAGTGCCATCAGGAGACTTCCATCTTCAAAGAATGGTTTCAACTTATCGAGCTTCGCCTTCGTCAGACGATCCACAGGCAGGTACTCGGGGACAAACCCTGTGAGCACAAAGCAATCGTCAGCGAAATTGGAGCCAGTGAACTCCGACTCTTTCGAGGCACCGTGCAACTGCAGAAAGGCCTTCTCAATCACCTGCGGCCACATTAACGACTCGTTGGCGGCCTTCATTCCGCCGTCCAGGGGCTTTCCATCGACAACATACGACCTCTCGCAGCCGTTAGCGTGGAAAACCGTCGAGTAAGAGCCGGCCGAGGCCGGCAAGAGATCTCCATGCAACAGCTCTGGAGATACCTTAGTGATGGCTTGCACTGCAGCCACAAAGGAGCAGTTAGACAGTGAGCCCTGGTGCAGTTCCTCTGTACCATCGACGACCTGCAGGTTAACTTCAGCACCGCCCGGGATCGCTTTGAAGTCGCCTATGGGCTTCATATAGGGGTAACATTCGACGTTCCCGTACAGGCGGGAGTCTATCCATTGCAGCTTCTCAGATGCGGTGAACATTGTTGAGTCCTGGCGCTTGACAGCGTCGTATAGCTTCAACATAAAGCTGCATAGCTGAGAGATTCTTGGCCTAAAGCTGTAATCTGTAGGTATATTCTGGGAGAGTACCACGTTGAGGCGCTTTATAATGGCATATATCCGTTCTTTGAGTCCGTGTGTATTGTTTAGGCAGTAATTTACGACTGCCCTACGGCATTCCCCGTCGATCTCTGAGAGATCCGATGTCAGACTCATGCTGGTAAGGTGTAGTAAGATTGCCTAAAATGGCAAGCTTCACCAAAAATGTGGGGCAGGGGGAAGTGGTGGTGGTGGTGGTGCTATATTACAAATATATGATGAATGCTTTAGATCTCGCCGGTGCCAAAGAGGAACTTAGCGGAGCTTTGCCAGAATCCGACCTTGTCGTTCTTCTTCTTCTGGTTCTTGGCCGTATTGATCAGCTTCGTGCCATCCTTCAGGCGGACCGCGTCCACGCCGGAGGAGGTTTTCTTGCCGTCGGCGTCCTCGCTGAACGCGCCAGAGTCTACAAACACCTTCTTCAGTGTCTCGCCGATTCCCTGTGCATCGATAGGGAACTCGAGCTCGGTGGCATCGAGTTGGAGGTTGGCCAGTCCTCCGCCAACGTCCATGTCTGCGGAGATCGGCCTTTTCAGAAGGGCCTCGAGCCCTTGCTTTGTGTACGGAACAACGCCGATCACGCTTCCTTGGTCATCCTTCGAGTTGTTCTCTCTAAGGGCCCTCACTGCCGACGAGGGATTGTTGTATGTGATCTTGACCCACGTCGGGCCGATGAAGATCGGGTAGTTGTCTGTGCTGAGGGTGAACTCCTTGCCGTTCTGGCCCTTCTTCGACTTCTTCGGCTTCTTCTCGACCTTTCCGCCCTTGCCCTTCTTTCCCTTCTTCCCCGTCTGGGCCTCGGCCTCTTTCTGCCCGCGCAGGATCAGCGGCAGCAGCGGGTTGTGACGAGGGTCGCCGCGGCGGTGGAAGTCCTCCATGATAACGCCGAACTTGGCAAAGTGGTTCACGATGAGGTCGAAGTTCGAGTCCGAGAAGCCGTACACGATGACGGCACATCTCTGCGGCTCTGAGGCAATCTTGTGGGCCACCCTTCCCTCGTCAACAATGTCGACCTCCATCTCGACGTCGTTCTCTGCAGAGTCTATTGGTCCTCCGACACTCGAAGAACTCTTCGATCCACTCTTTCCGCTCTTGCCCTTGGCCGTCTTCTCCTTCACCACACGCCGCGGGTACCGGTTGAAGGCGTTCTGGTAGTCGTCCGGGCGGTCCTCGAGGTCCTCAAAGTCTGCCTGGTCGATCATCAGGCTCGAGCCGACCTCGTCCTCGTTCGGTCTGTTGAAATCAAACAGCGACCTTGGCGGGGGTCTGTCGTTGTAAATGTCGCGGTCAGAATCGATTCTAGCGATCGCTGGAGGCTGCTCCGGCATCTTAGAACTCTGCTTGCGCTTTGCCTGGAACGGGGCCGTCTGGAGCGTCGACTTCTCGCTCTCTTCAAGCGATTCCTCGTTGGTCTTCCTGGTTCTCTTTATAAGCTGTGTGGGGATCGTTCTGCGCTTAATTACCTGCTCGGATCCGCCTGAAACGCCGCCAGGGCCGTCGCTGACCTTGATGGTGTTGACAGTCTCTGAAGACCACTGCGAGTCCTCCGTTGGGAGCTTGTATTTGTCAAACCGGGACATGGAAGGAGAAGAGATGGTGGTAAATGGAAGGGTAAATAGAGGCCTGTAAATTTTACCCCTCCACAAAATTATAGAGCGCTTGGTTTTTTACAGTGGGAAGTGGGTGTCGATTGCAATGGTATATTGTACATTTTATACATTTTAAGGTAGTCATGCGTGTCTAGAGGTCGAGCGAAGCGGCCGTGAAGCCAATCAGGTTGCCGAGGACGGCTCCCAGGTAGGCACCGCCCACGAGGGTGATTGGCCACTGCTGCCAGGGCCGGTCCCAGTCGAGCGGGATTGGGATGACACCGATCCAGCAGCCGACCCAGCCGCCAATGGCCATGGCATAAACCTGGTTGCTGTAGAACCGGCTGACCTGGAAAGTGAGCAGGTTGGCCCAGCACTCCTTGAAGTCGCTGTCGGAGAGTCTGTAAGTGCAGAGCAGCGGGTAGACGGTGATGAGAGATAGGTGGAGCGCGAGCTGGTAGGTGCGCTCCATGTACGAGCCAATTGGGGCACCAAAGAGCAGAAGGATCACGTAGATCGGCACGGAGGCGGCCAGCGAGAGTACGAACGCGAACGAGATGTTGAGCACGTCGCCTGATCCGAAGCTAGCCGTGCTGGAGCTCTTCTTTGGCTTCTTGCCGTGCGAGTGCGTGTGCGTGTGTGCCTGCGCGTGCAGATTGCGCCGGCTCTTGTTGGTGATGACCGTCAGAACCACGCCGTAGATAAGCTGCGCGGCGAACAACAGGTACATGCCGTTCAGGAGGCCGCCATCGACGTCGCTCTGCACGTCGAACTTGTCAAATATGGCATACAGAATGGCCAGCAGGTGCAACGGGATCGCAAGGAACGACGGCTCCGGTGCAAAGATCTTCGGCTTCGGCGTGTCCGTGACGTTCCGCTGCGGTTTGGACAGGTCGGCGGCCTCGTCCCACTCATCGTCGTCATCGCCAGATCCACCCTCAATTACCTCGCCCTTGCTGTTGACGCGCACGGCGCGGCCGCCGTCTTCGGATGCCTCGATGCTGTCGGCGTGGCTGATCACCTCCACAAGCTTTTCGCCGCCGTATTCCTTCCGCTTCTTCGAAAATGACACCTTTTTCGCCATACCTAGGGATCACTATACGTGTATATACGGGGTAAGAATTGGGGCCTATGCATAATGCCTGTGAAAAATAGCTAGCGCTCGGTTTTTTTTTT
>JADIOY010000120.1:0-12837 GCA_018344475.1 Xiuguozyma silvatica | reverse complement strand
GGGGGGGGGGGGGGGTATTCACCGGGACGGTATAAGCCAGCTACTGGCTCGGATGTAATAACGAAGTGATACAGTGTAGGTCGGGTGTATTTACAGATATTTACATGTTTTAGGAGGTGGCAGAAGCACTTGGAGCAGTCGTGGCAGTCGTAGCATCAGTGACATCTTTGGCATCCTCAGAATCCTTGGCGTCATTGGCCTCTCCAAAGGCATTGTTAGGGCCCTTCGACGAGTCGAAGTTCTTGGTCCGGTTAGAAGTGAAGTACTTCTCCATGAAGTTGAGCTCCTCGTAATCGAGAGGGTCCTCGGGCCGCTTGGCAACAATCTGCCAGGTGGTTCCCATGTGGGAGCGCTTCTCGACGGTCATGTCGAGGCCGGACTCGTCGACCAGGTCGCCGATGTCAAGGTTCCAGCGGCATCCCCACTTGTCGGAGTGACGCTGGGCGTCCTTGTCAAGCTTCCGGTTGATGTACTTGTTGCTTCCACGGCCGTGCTCGAGCAGGATGATACGTCCGCCGGGCTTGAGGAGGGCCCCCATGTTCTTGAGCGACTGGACTGGGTCCTCCTCGGAGCAAAGGCCGAAGGTCTCGATGATGGTGTCGTAGAGCGGCGGGGCGGCAGCAGCGGCGCCGGCAGGATGCTCGGACTCCTCGGACAGTTTGACGAGGTCCTCTGCGCGGCCGACGACGAACTTGACGCGCGGGAACTTGGGCCACTTCTTCTTGAACTTGTCGTAGCACTCCTCCATCATCTTCTCGGAGGGGTCGATGAAAGTGTAGGAGTGGACGGTGGCCGGGTCGATGTAGTTGATGTTTCTTCCAGTTCCGGAGGCAACCTCAAGCACGTCACCCTTGGCCTGCCGCATGGCCCACTTGCGCTTGCTCTTCATTCCGGTCCATCTCTCCTCGGCGTTGATCTCCTTGTCGTACTCCGGTGCAAGCCCGTCGTAGAACTTGGACAGATCCCGGGCAGGCAGCACGGCGGTCTCGGCACTCACGTCATACTTGCCGTCGATGTCCGCAGGCTGCGGATTGAACTCGCCCAGCGCAGCCTTCTCCTCGTCACTGTCGCACTTCTTGAGCTTGGCATCGTACTCGTCGCGCAGTTCGTGGTACGCTTTCAGCTTCTCCTTGTCGATCGTCCGGATGTGGTCGCCGGACAGCTCGCGGATCCGCAGCTTCTCCCACTCGGACAGTTCGGCACCGGAGTCACGCTTGTCCAGCAGGTCCTTGCGCTCCTCCTCGGCCCTATACATCTTGCCGAAGTAGTAGTAGCCGTAGAAGAGGAACGCAATGTACATGGCGACGTAGTACTTGGTGGCCTTGTTGTTGAAGTCCTGGGTGCCCATCCAGATACCCCACTGGCGGATCTTGGACTTGGCGTTCTTGGCCATCTCGAGCTTGCGCTTCTCTTCCTCGTCGGCGAGCTCGGCTTCGTTCTTCTTCTTCCGCATCTTGTATCTGAAAGTGACAGGTTTCTGGGAGGGGTAAGGGGAGGTCGAAAACGATCTACTGACCGTTTGGGCCGCCACAAACCTTTGCGAAATGCCGCCCTTGCCCAACTGAGCTATTCCGCGCAGCCTGCGCAGGCCCGCGGCGTCGAACGCCCGCGTTATCCCAACGGTACGGAGCATGCTCTTGAAGAGTGGTTCTATAAGGCGCTAACAATTTTTCACCCCACGGAGGAACTCTAAAAGTGAGAGCTTTAAAAGCGCGGGACTAAAAGATGAGAGACGGACGGACAGAGCCCCAACGAAAGTTTTGGCACGCTAAAAAAAAAAGGGAAACGCTTTTGCTTTGGGAGGCCCCAAAAAAAAAAAAAAAAAAACAGGGTACACACAAAAACACCCCATCGAAAAGAGGCACAATTAAAGTAGGCACACCCATTTTCCTTCTTTCTTTAAGCCCCTCTATTTTCTCCATGGATACGGACGGTGTTAACCAGATCGTCGGATCGCTGGGGGTGATCTACAGCCCTCGATCCTCGAACACCGAGCGACATGCCGCCGAGCAGTTCCTCGAGAAAATCAAGCAGATCCCGGAGTCCCCCTTCTGGGGTTACCAGCTGGCTCTCCCTGATAACAAGTACGACTACGTTGTGCGCCATTACGGCCTCAATCTGCTGCTGCATGCCATCACGGCGGACTACTCGTCGTGGGACCTCGAGAAGCAGCTGGCCGTGCGGCGTTGGGTCGTCGAGCTCGTCTCGAAAGTGTCCGACGAGCCCCACTACATCAAGGAGAAGATCGCCTTTTTGTGGGTCGAGATCGCCAAACGCTGCTGGGGCCAGTGCCTAGTCAAGCTGGACGAGCAGCAGCTAGCGCAGGGCCAGGACGCGCAGAAACCATCTCTTGACGGTGTCGCAAAGGCGGGGGCCGGCAACAGTAGTGCTAGTGGCGCCAGTGCCAGTGCCAATGCCAGTGGCACCAATGGCAGCGCCAACAACAATTACACCCCTGAAGAACGCGTCGAATCGTGGTCCGACATGGACTCGACGCTGCTCGGCCTCTGGGAACACGGTGACGTCACCAAGGAGCTCACGCTGACCATCTTCCGGACGCTGTTCGAGGACGTCTATTTGCTGGACGACCCGATCGTTTCGCAGCGCAGCAACGTTCTCTCGTCGCTCTGTCCCGAGGTCGTCACATCCGAGGCTATCCTCCTCCTCAAGTACGAGCCGAACGAGCCGCTCCGAACGTTCGCTGCCAACCAGGAAGGATGGCTCGTCCGCTGGTGCCGCCAGCTCGACGTGTGTATACAGCAGCTCTCGACCCCGTCTCTTACGCCCGCGGAACGCTCCAAGTACCTCGACTTCTCCACGAAGATCCTCGAGGTCTTCAAGACTAGTCTCTACTGGATTCTACCCGTTGCGTTCCGTCAGGTTAGCATTCTCGCAAAGCTCAGCGAGCTCTTGAAAATCGACGACGTCAAGCTCCAGACACTTGCGGTCGACTGCTTCCAGGTCCTCTTCACCAGAAGCTACTCGGACCAGGTCGACTTTGACGATATCGTCGGCCAGATCTTCCAAACGGATGGCCTTGCGTTGCTCTTCAAGCTGTATGAGAGCATCCGGCTCAACCCTAATGACGTCGACGAGCAGCGGTACACGTTGCTGAAAAAACTCGTCGAGATGATCGTCGGCTTGAGCGAGTATCTCCAAAATGACTCTGCCTCGAAGCCGCACCTCCAGAAGAGTGCCGACACGGCAAACTACTACAAGCTCGTGCTGGCGACGACCAAGCACGAGTCCCCCGTTGTTTCCGGCCTTTCCCTCCAGTTTTGGTGCTCGATGTTGCGTGTCGACGAGCTTTCTGGTACACCCGAGTTCGAGCAGGTTCTTCCCGAGCTTCTTGAGACTTCGGCCGACCGGCTCATCAACTACACCGACTACGACCCTGACTGCACCGCAAACAACTACCTCGAGATCGACTTTGAGAACCAGCCCGAGAATGCCACCTTCCTCAACAACTTCAAGAAGCTCAACGATGACATCGTCCGCATTATTGTCTGCAAGAAGCCAAAGGAGAGTCTTCAGTGGCTTGCAAACCGGCTGAACTCGTTCTACAGCACTCCAGTCGGTGCTGAGTCGCTCAGCAACCCTAAACTTACCTACAAGGGCAAGGGCAGCGAGCCGTTCATCTTCGGATACATGCAGTTCGTCGTCATAGAAGCATGCATCCGTGGAATCTCGCGTTGGCTGATTTGGTACACCGGATCCGACTTTGAGGAGAGCAAACAGTACCTCATCGACCAAATCGATGGTCTGTGTAAGACGCTGCTCACTTTAGAAGTCAAGGACCCGGTCCTGCTCAGAAAGCAGATCCAGACCCTCGTGCAGTTTACTCCGCTCCTCAAGGACGTCGAAGGTACGATGTTCAACGTCCTCGAGAAGGTCATGCAGTCCTGCACGTTTGAGTACCCAGACAACGCCACAGACGATGAAAGAGAACTGATTAGAGACTTGCGGACGTCGGGAGGTACCGAGCTCAACAGACTGGCATACCTTATGCCCGAGTCGCTTAAGAATATTCTTCCTCAGCTCGAGGAGGCGATTGCTGGAATCCTGCAGTCGAACAAGCTTTCCGCCCACGAGGCCGTCGCCTTCAAGTCTTTCCTGCTTGTTGTCTCTCAGCGTTCCTCCATTGACAACAAGGATGAGCGCTTCGCACGCATCGTCGACCCAGAGTTGTCTGCTTGGGCTGACCCTGCAACAGAAAAGGGTCTGCTCGAGCTGCACTGGTTCATGGAGCGCCTGGGAATCGTCAAGATCGCTGAGTACTTCCAGTCTCGTGGCATCACCGCCGACACGAACCTGCTCGAGGCCCAGATGGATGACCGTGGAATGGCATTGAAGAAGGAGTTGAAAGACCGGTGGTCTTCGCTCTTCCCAATTAGAGCCACTCGTATCTTCATCCAGTACTCGATCGAGAAGCTTGACCACCGCTCCGAAACCTACCAGAATCTGCTCAAGCTGTGGAAGCCGCGCATCAAGCCGATCTTGCCACATATCTTGCAGCTGATCTACCAGATCCAGGCATACCACAACCCAGCCAACTGGGGTGGTCTTCCCTCTGAGGTGCAGAGCTTCGTCAAGTACTCTTGCATGGAGCGGTTCTGGCAGCAGGGAGTTTCGATCCAGTCGAAGGAGTCGTTCATGGATGAGAGCGTGAAGGCAATGCATACGCTGCGTGATTTCGCAGACAGTGTTGGCCACATCGTTCGTTACACCCGTGAGTATGCCTACCTGACGATCTCGTCGATCTCCGAGCTCGAAGAGACTTTGTACGAGATTCCAAACTCCGCAAGCATGCTTTGGAAGGCACTCACTGGCGAGGCCGTTGGCATTTCTCTGCACTCGTGGCGCCACATGCTGAACCTTGTTGTTAGAAACGTGATCAAAAACTGTCCTCTGTCTCAGATCGACAACTTCATGGGTGAGCTGATCCCGCAGGTGCTGCGCACTATCGACAGTCTCCTGCAGGAGAAGTGGACCAACGTGTATAGGAAGGGTCTTCAGCTTGAAGGCAACGAGTCTGATGAGCAGCTCAGTGAGGAGATGATGGAGGAGCACATGTTGAGACAGCTGACCGCTGTTGTTGACCGGATGCTGATCGATCTTGTTGGGCAGCAGTCTGCCACTAATCTGAACGATCGGCAACTGAAGACGCGCAAGTTGATCTTGGGCAACCTTCAACTGCTTGCTCCGCTGCTGGCACTTTTGTGCAACATCATCACGATCAAGGACACGCGTTGCTCGTTCAACGCCATTCTGATCGTGAAGCACCTAATCCAGGACATGATTGCGCTGAACGACCCAGAGGTGGACAAGTACCTGACTGAGAACCTCATCGGTGCTCTGCTGAAGGTCCTGACGGACAAGTTCTATGCCGATGTGCACCCAGAGGCTGCTTACACGCTGACGATCCTGTACATGGGACTTCGTTACAAGTCGTCATACCCAGCCGTCGTGCTGCAGCAGGGACTTGGCCTCGAGCAGAAGGATCTGACGAACTTTGAGAGCATGCTGACGAACTGCAAGAAGCTGCGGGAACGGAGAAACTGTTTCCTCCAGCTGATCGCGAACTCGCAGAAGAAGGGAGGCGAGGATACGGACGAGGCTAAAATGAAGGAGCGGAAGAAGCAACTAGAGGCTTCGAGACGGAGTAAGAGAGGTGGACACAACCTAATGGATGACCCATTCCAGGAGAACAATGCACTGAGCACGCTGTTTGGCGGTGAATAAGACAACACAAAAAGAAATTGGCGGGGGAGGGACAAGTGGCAGGAATGGGGGCCCATTGAAACTTGAAAACTGTACTGGACTGGACATAGCACCAGTGCAGGGAACTTTACTAATGCAATTAACGTATATCTAGTGGATCTAAGTAGCGGACTGCTCTTCATCCTCGTGCGGGAGGACATCGGGATGCTCTGGGTTTCCCTGTTTCTGGTGTTCTTCGAGTCTTGGGAATACAAGGTCGAGGGACCGGTTAGCACGGGCCTCGAGGCGGTCGTCCCAGGTGTCGTAGTCATCCTTGATGATGTTGAGGAAGGCCTGGCGGTCGAACTCGATGAGTGTGCGGCGACCCAGGGCAAAGATGAGAGCGGAGTCGTCGCCTTTAGTTGGGCGGCGCTGCTGGCGCTGCTGCTTCTTTGAGGAAGCCGGGGTATTGACACGGAGGTACTCGGCAAGCACAAGGCCGCGGAGGAACTCTGCGATTGTCTGGTTTCCGAGCAGGGAGTATTGCTGGGTCTCTTTGAAGCGGAGATGGAAGGTCTCATCCAGGATGCGGAGTAGGTCGCGCTGGAGAACGTTGTTTCCCCTGAGGAGCACTGTTGTCAAAATGAGCGAGCGGAGGCCGTCTTGGGCGAGGTCTGTTGCTGGCTTCGGCAGCGTCTCGGTCATCCGCACGAGGGTGGCGCCGTGTTCGAGAGTAGCGTCCTCCAAGTCAGACACGCCGTCGATGCGGTGAGTGTACTGTCTAAGAGTGGCGGCCACTTTGGCCTTCATGTTGTCTCCTAGCGTAGATTTGAGGATATAGTCCTCTGCAGCCGGCTCGAGAGCCACGATATCCATGCCAAACGTGTCCGAGAAGAGCACCCTCGTCCTCTCCAGCAGATCACGCTTGAACTGAACGCCGGCACCCTTCTCGCCGGCGGCCTCCAGCACCTTCGACACGTAGTTTTTGTTCAGCACCTGGTGCTTAGCCTCGAGACCAAGCATCGTACGCGCGAACTCCTTCGCGAGCGCCTCGCAACGCGCCGCCTTCCGTGCCAATCGCTGCCGCATCCCAAGATCTCCATAGTCCGCGTCTGAGCCCGATCCGGGGGTCTCAGGCTCCTCCGGCTCCTCCGCCTCTGTGCCGACACTTTCTGCGCGGCGCTGCCGTTTCCTGGAACGTTTTACTGGTTCTTCGTACTCTTCCCCGGACGATTCGACGCCTTCTACGCTGTCTTGCCACTCTTCTTCAGAAGACATGGTGTGGTGAAGAGGGAGGGTTTTGTTGATCCGCTTAGGTAAGCGCGACTTGGCTTGAAATTTTTTTGGCTTGAAATTTTTTTTGGCTGGCCAGTTTTCTCGGCTGTCGGGCCCTTCCACAGCCACACGCTTATCGCACCTGATACTCCGCTTTTTATTCTCTGATCGCTCTCGGCGAGCCGGTGCTCGTTCTGTCTTCCAGCGCGAAAAAGTGAAGGAAAAAAAATAGAGAGGGCCTGCGACCCAGTTCTCTCCCCCCCTTAAACCACACCAATTCAATGCCCGACACAGAGCGAATGAGGCTAGTTTCGCTAGCGGTGTCGTCGCTGGTGGCGCTGGCTTCTGGTACCCCGTATCTCTACGGCATATATTCGCCGCAGCTGATCACCAGAACCGGCTTTTCCGCCCTGGATGCCTCCTATCTCTCTTTCGCTACCAATATAGGCTCTTCATTGGGCGGTTTCTTTGCCGGGCTCTTGATCGACCGGTTCGGGCCCCAGGTTGCCACGGCTGCCGGCGCACTGCTCGAGTTCACCGGCTTCTACCTCCTCTACCTCAGTTACACCTACCGCTGGCACCGGTTCGCCCTGCTGATGATCGCTATGGTCCACGTCGGCCTCGGAAGTGTCATGGCCTATTTCTCCACCATCAAGGTGTCCACTTTGAACTTCCCCCACAACAAGGGCGCCGCCAACGCCTGTCCCGTCTCCGCCTACGGTCTTGCTGCCCTGTTCTACGCCTTCGTGTCGACGGCTTTCTTTGCGGACAACACAAAGGGTCTCTTACAGTTCATCGCGGCCTTCTCCGGAGTTGTCATCGGCCTGGGAACTTTCTTCGTTAGGCTGTACGAGCCGGACCCGGAGAGCCCCGACTCGGAGGCACTGATCACCGGCTCTGCCGTGGACGATGCTATCGGCCCAACTGACCAACCGCCGCAGCCGCCATCTGTGCAGCCGACGCAGCCGGACTCCCACCACTACAGCGGCATGGTCGATTCGAACGACGATAAGGACGAGCAGGAGAACTCTGGACTCAGGTACCTCCTGCAAGGCCACAGAGGCTCGCTGGCCGAGGTCAACTTAATCCGCAGCAACTCCACAACCTCGATGTTCTCGACGATGTCCGACGCCTCCTCCTCTTTCGGCTCCTTCTCCAGCCGGGCCCAGTCCTACCATTCGATCGGCTCCTCCTCTCCTATAGACATGCCGCGGTCCGACTCGTTCGGCCGCTTCTCGATGGGCAACTCGATCACCCCAGCTAGAAACTCAATCACCCCGGCCAGAAACTCGATCCACCACAGTCTGGGTGGACCTAGCGTCGGAGGACCCAGCGTCGGAGGACCCAGCGTCGGAGGACCCAGCGTCGGAGCGGGACCTAGTGTCGGGGCGGGACCCGATATCGTCGGAATCAATATCGCAGCCGGTGCCAGCGCCAGCGCCGGTACCAGCGCTAACGCTAACACTAGCGGAAACAGCAACGGCAGCCTTGGCGGTGTCAACAGTGGCAGCGGCCCACTCGGTGGAAGCGGCGGCGCACACATCTCCGGAAGTATCCTTGACAGATCGGGAGTCACATCCAACTCCTACCTTTCTTCGTCACCGTCTCCACTCGAACTCAAGGCCCGTCAGATGTCGCTCCGGCAGCACAGTGCCACTTCTGTTGGCGGCGGCTCTCCGCGCAACAGCACCTGGTTCGGCACTCCGCACCAGAAGCAGGTCGCCAAGAAGGGGCCCCTCGACGACAATGCCATCAGCATCACGTACCCACCAAACCCACAGTATCACCTGTCGAGCTCGGGCTCGTCAGGTTCGCCGCCTGGCCTTCACAACAGTGGGTCGCAGCTGAGTTTCACTGCCTCTAGAGCCGGCCTGTTGGGCGGCTCTGGCCCCTCGCCCATGGCTGTCCCACGCAAGGAGAGTGGCGGTTCTGCCGGCACGCCTCCTCGCAACTCGCTGCTGCTTTCTCAGCAGCCCCAGTCGAGCGAAGACTTCAAGGAGCTCCTGAAGCAGAAGAGACAGAATCACAAGCACCGCCACCACCGCAAGACTCTCAGTGCCAAGGAGCACGTTGTCAGCCTGTTCAAAAACAAACTGTTCGTTGCCCACTGGGTCTTGAACGCCTTCTACTGTGCCGTCGGCCAGGTCTACATCTACGGCGTTGGCTTTATCGTCAAGGCACAGTTGAACAACCAGAACCTTAGCCCGAAGCTGTTGCTCCTCGTCAAGATCATGGCTGGCGGCAAGTCCCCCGATGAGGACCTCGCCTCGCCCTACCAGGCCCTCCAGGTGTCCATCATCTCGTTTGCTAACTTCCTGGGCCGGCTGATCTCGGGCCCAGCCAGCGATTACATCTGCAAGAAGCACCACAAGTCGCGGATCTGGGTCATCGTCATTGCACTCGTTCTCTCGACTCTGGGCCAGCTGTCGCTGCTGTTCCTCAACGATATCAACTCGCTGTCGCTGACGTCTCTGCTCGTCGGTATCTCTTACGGTGCTATCTACGGCACGATGCCGTCTGTCGCTGCCGAGGCGTTTGGCTCGCGGAATTTCGCCACGACATGGGCCTTGCTCGGTACCGGCCCGATCATCGTGTTCCTTGCGCTGAGTGACTTCTTCGGCGACTACTACGACCACCACAGCGAGTGGATCGACGACGGCCAGGGCCACAAGACCAAGGTGTGCCTGCAGGGAAACGGCTGCTACAGAGAGGTGTTCGTGCTGACTTCGTGCATCTGTGGCCTGCTGTTCGTGGGCTATCTGACAATGATCTACAAGCACAAGCAGCGGAAGTGAAAAAACACACTATCCTATCTATATATATATCCAACATAGCATACATCATGAACCGAGAGCTCGTTGCCCGATTGGGGAAGACTCTCCCCCCCTCACTTTACTGTACGCCTCGGTTTCTCCACATCACCACTTTTTTTTTGGCTTCATTTCCTTGGAATTTCCATACAACCAGGGAACAGTTTGTAGAAGGATGTACCGGCAGACAAGGTCGATTTCGTTCAAGTCTCTTGGTTCAGTGTTTGGCTCGTCGTCGAGCGCAGCCAAAGCTGCAAAAAAAGAGGTCGCTGGCTCCGCTTCGGCGGCATCCCCAACGGCCGCTACCGCCGGCGCGTCAATTGAGCCAATCAGATTCGAGGTACTTGGACCGACATCTAACCTGCTCAGTGTGAAGCTGCCGAAGAGTAGTGTGCTCAATGTTCGGTACAACAACTTGTACCAGAAGCTTATTGCGGTCAATGGCGATGTGGAGAAGCTGTACGTCGAATTGACGAAAAAGCTGGCGATCAACTCGAGCCGTGACTTGATGGTGTACCAGCGGTGCTTCAACAGCGAAGGTGCGATGAATCTGCTGTTTGCGCTGAACGCACAGAACGCCAACTTCAGCGTGCTGTCCGTCGACAAGGACATGGCGCCCTGGATGGTGAAGCGGGACTCACTGGTCGCCTGGAGCGGCAACTACCTGGACGTTAACATGACAAAGAAACTGTCGCAGCTGGCACAGGTGACGGGCACGGGCAGCTTTGCGTTGGCCTCTCCTGGCCAGCTGTCGCAGATCACTTTGGCCGAAGGTGAAAGCATCCTGGTGAACCCACGCAGCGTCGTTGCATACACCAGCACTGCCGATCTGGCCACTGCCAGCGACGAACTGACCGCTGGCGCTAAAAACCTCGTCGACCTGTCCGTCCCACGGGTGTCTGGTGCCGAGCAGCTCGGCCACTACTGGAGCGTGGCAAAGCAGAAGGTGTCGGACACGTTTGTCTGGTTCCAGGAGCGGGCCGAGAAGCAAAAGAAATTAGTCGAGGCACAGGAGCAGGCTGCCAAGCTGCGGCAGATGGAGCTGCGCTCTGGAGTCAATGCCCAGTTCCAGAAGCTGTCGACAGTTCAGAAGTCGATTGCCGCTTTCAAGGAGGCCAAGGCCCAGTCTGCCATCCAGTATGAGTCTGCCAAGGCCGCTGCGGAGGCCAAAGTGGGCGAGAAGACTGCCATGGCTGCCGCTGCCGTGAGCGCCAAGGCTGCGCCAGTCACAGAGAAGCTTGCGCCAATCGGTGAGACCGCCACCGCCGCCGGCAAGACTGTGGCCACTGCCGCAGAGAAGTACAGCGAGCACGCCATGGCCATTGAGGTCAAGGAGGAGGCTACGGGAGTGAAGTTCGGCGAGGCCGTTTCGTCTGCCTGGGGCACGTTTACAAGCAAGCTGGGCCTGTACTGGGGCAAGCTTGCAAGTGGCAGCAATCAGAGCTACATGATTGAGTTCAAGGGCCCGAAGACTTTGCTGATTAACAACGCACTGCCGATCAAGTCGGAGGCCCTGTCGCGGAAAGAGATCAGCGAGCTCAAGCTGTAGGGTCCCTGCGGACCCAAAGGTGATCCGAAGGCGACCCAAAGACCAATGGACCCGAAAAGGGGGCTGTCGACCACTCAACCGCACAATAAAGTCAATGATAAAGTCAACGAATCTAGAAAGATGTAGACCCGAACGTACCTGCCTGTAACCATAGCAATTGCCTACGGCTATAGAGGACAATGTGGTAGTACTGGACCAGCACGGGATGGGGCCTGCAGACCAACAACCAATTACTAAATCCAATTATGCAGGAGCGAGGCCCGAGATCTGGCTTGCTGCGTAAGCTGAGGTGCCAACCGGGTCACTATCGGGCTCTGCCAGAAACTGACTGCGCCGAAATGTGAGCTTGGTCACCCAAGCAACTAAGCCTCGATCTATGGCATATGCATCTATCTACAATGGCTATCTACCTCCCGTCCATGATCTAAAATTGTCTCTTAGTCTGGTGGTGTGAGGCCTGGCCTGGCCTTGCCGGCTAGAATTAGGACCCGGGTCGGCATAGTGGAGTGCTCGTACCCGGGAACTGTCGGCAAGGCAGGTCAAAAAGAGAGCATTAATCCATACTGTAGAGATGCCTCTCGTATTTCGGAGCGGCTGGCTTCCCGCAAAAGAAAAGGAGAAAATTTTTTTGCGCCCGCGGTAGCAGCGGCAGGGCGGGTCTCTTTTGGGGAAGGTCTGTAAAGCTTTACGGGGCAGCCTGCCAGGCCGGCGGCTGACGGCAGTGTGTCTGGAGGTAGCATCAAGAAAGCCAGAAAGGGAAGACGGATTGGATTGGGACAGCGGCGGTTGTAAGGGCTGGCGGAGGCCGCTGTGCGGGCATAAGCAGTAGAGCGTTTGGTTGATGGGCGGCAGAGGCAGGAAGTAGGTAAGGGAGGTAGGGCAGGGGAAAGGCGGGGTCAGGTGGTACCATCCATTGTTGCGCCGCTCAGCACATTATCTGAGACTGTTTTGAGAACGGTAAGGCCGGTGGGGTTGATCGGGCTGAACCGAAGGCCTGGAACGTTTAGAAGAGGTGAAATTTTGCGGGCGGTGAAAGGCAGCCACCCCACCCCCAGGGGTACTGAGGGTCGTCTTCCCAAGCGGGCAGAGACAAGACCCGTAATAGGAAGGGGCGCATCCGCGGGAAGTACCCACCGAGAATAGAAGGTAGAGAGATGGTAGGAGAGTGGTGAGGGAGAGAGCCAGAGGAGAATCGGAGCTTCGGAATTCAGTGAGTCAGAGTGTAACAATTGGCCGATAGTATAGCTGCGTAGGTGGGGCCGGCGGGCTCGTCAGGTCCGGCAGGCCGTATCAGGGAGCACTTAACGGGCAGGCAGCGGCAGACGGCAGCACAGGCAGACGGTATTGCCGTGCGGACCAGATCTAAGCTGAGGGCCTAGACCGCACATATTGGTGGGCAGGGCGTGCGCTCCGGCCGGTGCGGAGTAGTAACTTCCTCCTATCTCCCCATCACCACCACCACCGACAAATTCCTCGCACATGCTCCGTGCAGGTCGGAGCAGT
>JADIOY010000011.1:0-82634 GCA_018344475.1 Xiuguozyma silvatica | reverse complement strand
GCTCGCTGCCCTGGTTGCATCGTAGTTTCGTTTTAGCAACCAGAATTGCACCCCGCCGCTGCCTCTTATCCACCGGGTGACCTTGACGTGGCCACTATCGGGGCCTGCACCTCGCCCCGCACAGCCCCCTTTTCATGCACCCTCCCACCCGGGGCCTCAAAAAAAATGCTAGAGAGAGGGGGACCCTTATTACCGCCTTCGGCGGCCACAAGTCTAAAGCGCACACACACACACACACACAAAAAAAAAAAAAAGAATAATATACGCTCGCTCGCACAGCCGCCGGCAGTAAAGAGGACCCACCAGTTTCTCCCCCAAATCACAGCACTTCAGTTTTCCCCTTCTCTTTTGCGACTGTACAAGTTTAATGTCCACCGAGACCGAGACCATTGCGATCAACGCATCCAAATTCTTCCGCAGACGGGTCTCCTTCAACGACTATGAGCCTCAGGTGATCATCCCTGACGAGATTCTCGATATCCACGCCCCTTCCTACAGCCATAGTAACAATGGTACCACTAGCAACACGCCGAGTTCTGCGGCGTCGACAGGTTCTGACGAGGACCCTGCCGGCCCCAACGGTGCAGCAGCCACACCAGTCGGTGCCGAGGACGACGATGGAGCTGACGGCGATAACGACGACGACGACGACGACGACGACGACGACGACGAGATCCTGCCTGCCACTCCTGGAAAATCCATTCTGAAGAAGACGGCTGTGCCCGAGAAGCCGACCTCGCGCGGCCGGCTCTATGAGATCCCAGGCACGGGCCGCAAGAAGTCGCTGCTCGAGATGACGGACGAGGAGATCCTCATGCTCGACAAGCAGTTTGCTACCAAAGCCGTCGACGTTGAGAACGCCTACAAGTTCGACAACGACGACATGGCCCCGGTGGGCTCCGGCGGCAAGAAGGTGCACAACGCGATGTTCAAGACCCTCCAGCTCACAGACTACCCAACCAAGCCGATCATCAAGAAGAACGCCATAACGCTCAACTTCAGCTCGAGCACCTACAAGCAGGACAAGGGCAGCGAGAAGTTCTACCTGCTGCTCATCTCCAAGTACCGCTCTTCGCTCAGCGCCATCGACTTCTACCTCGAGAACTACGCAAAGGATGGCGACAACCTCGTCATCTCCGCCTCCATTTCCAACGTCTACGAGGAGGACCTCACTGACCAGATCACCTCGCTCGTCGACGAGATCCTCTCCAAGTTCGTCCGCTTCAACGAGAAGCTCGCCGTGCAGATCAACTTTGAGTTCTTCCGCAACATCAACTACATGTCCGAGACTCTCAACCTCTACCAGCCGAGCCTCATCATCGTCGGCTCCCACCAGGACAAGAACAAGTACACCTCGATGGCCACAAACGCCAAGAGCTTCGTCCCTCTCGTCTACGTCGGCACCGAGTACGTCCCTGGCCAGAAGGCCAAGAAGAACTCGACCCCAATGGTGGCCCCGAGCGGTAACGGCCAGGTCCAGTTCAAGACCCCAACGTTCAATACCTCTTCTTTCAAGGAGCCCTCGTTCTCCTCGCCAACGTTCAAGAATTCTTTCGCCAGCAACAGCAACAACAACAACAGCAGCAGCAGCAACCCAAACACCCTGCCGGTGCCTATCACGAAGCCCCGTGACCAGTCCCCCGGCTCCTCCGTGCCGCTCTCGCCGTCCGACTCGAACTTCTCTGAGATATCCTCGGACTCCCTCGAGGCACCGGACTCTGACGTCGACTCGCTTGCCGAGGAGCAGAAGAATATCAAGAAGACGGTCACCTCGCAGGATGAAGAGATCTTCGCCTTCCTTAACGGCGTGCCTACCCTCGATGGTATCCGTCGCCAGGACACTGCAGCCACGAGTGCTCCTTCGATGATACCAGTCGCTAGATCGATGTCGACGCCAAACATCGGCGTCTCTGGTACAAGCCTCACAAAGACACGATCCAACAACAGCACTGGCCGCCGCAGCTCCGGCAGCGGCCGGTCTTCATTGTCATCGCTGACACGCCCGACGACCTCCACGCAGCCGAAGCCCATCTCGTCCGCTCAGCAGGACAAAATGGATCTCTTTGCTGCCTACAACCGCCGTATGTCGTCCGTCAAGGTCGGTTCCACGGCTGGCAGCACTGCCAAGCCAAAGCCAAAGCCAAAGAAGGTTGTCAAGCCAGCCACTCCAACCGCCTCTCCAATGCCGCCACCGGCACCGCCTGCACTTGAGCACCGCCACAGCAGCACGCGCATGAGTGTCAGCGGAATGTTTGCTAGGAAGTCAAAGTCTCCAGATGCCACTCCGGTGGACTCACCTTCAGACGGCAGTGGAAAGAAGCGCTGGAGTAAGTCCAAGTTCTGGGGTAAGCACTAACGATGCTAATAATGATGGTCATGATTATGATTATGATGGTTTATTTTTTTGATGTAACTAATGATACGATTGCATTCTTCTGATGATCAACGTTGATTATTATATGGCGTAGAGTGAAACAGTTGCATAGCTAGCTCGCTAGCCAGCTAGCTTACTTTTTGAACGGAACGTTCGATGGATAGGTGAAGTTGTTGACCTCGATGTAGTTCTCCTTGATAGCACGAGGAGTCACGAATCTGTAGATCAGACTTGGCGAGCCGGCCTTGTCGTTGGTACCGGAGGCTCTCGAGCCACCGAAGCACTGCTGGCCGACAACGGCACCGGTGGACTTGTCGTTGATGTAGAAGTTACCGGCGGTGTATCTGAGTCTCTCCTCGGCGAGTCTGATGGCGGTTCTGTCGTTGGCGAACACGGATCCGGTCAGACCGTACTTGGATGTGGAGTCGATGACTGGCAGAAGCTCCTCGTACTCGGCGTCTGGGTAGACGTAGATGGTGAGGAGAGGTCCGAAGAACTCCTTCTTCATGAATTCATGGGTTGGGCTGGAGGTCTTGACGACAGTTGGCTGGACGAAGTATCCCTCGCTCTTGTTGTGTCTGCCACCGGCAACGAGCTCGAGCTCAGGGTCTGCGGCGACGGAGTCGATGGCTGAGGCGAGCTTGTCGAAGGATCTCTCGTGGATCACTGGACCCATGAATGCGTGAAGGCCGTTGGTGGCGGTGACGTTGGTCAGGGTGATGTTGCCGACGGCCTCAGTGAGAAGCTTCTTAAACTCAGGCCAGAGAGACTCTGGGACGTAGGCACGCGAGCAGGCCGAGCACTTCTGGCCCTGGTACTCGAAGGCGCCGCGGACGGTGTTGTAGACGGCGTTCTCTAGGTTGGCCGAAGGGTGGATCAGGTGGAAGTTCTTACCGCCGGTCTCGCCGACGATACGTGGGAAGTCACGGTAGACTCCGTTGGCGGTGTTTTCGGCGATGGTTCCCCAGATGTCCTTGAAGACGTCGGTGGAGCCGGTGAAGTGGAGGGCCGAGAACTGCGGGTCGGCGAGGACCTTGGCGGAGATGTCGACCGGGTTGCCCGGGATGAAGTTGATGACACCCTGTGGCAGGCCAGCCTCCTCGAGGATGTTGTAGATGAGGTAGTTGGAGAGGATCGAGGAGTCGGATGGCTTCCAGACGACGGTGTTGCCCATGACTGCTGGCGCCTGGACGAGGTTACCGGCAATAGCGGCGAAGTTGAATGGAGTGACGGCGTAGACGAAGCCCTCGAGCGGGCGGTACTCGACTCTGTTCCAGACTCCCAGGCTCGACTCTGGCGGCTGCTGGTTGTACAGCTCGGCGGCCCACTTGGTGTTGAAGCGGAACATGTCGGCGAGCTCGGCGATCGAGTCGATCTCGGCCTGGTAGACGTTCTTGCCCTGTCCGAGCATCGTGGCGGCGAGCATCTTGTAGCGGTACTTGTGGGCGATGAGGTCCGAGGCGCGCAGGAAAACGTTGGCCCTGTCAGCGAAGTTCATCTGGGACCAGACCTTCTTGGCGGCCATCGAAGCGTCGATGGCATCCTGGACGTCCTGGGTGTTGGCGGTAGCAAACTCACCCAGGTCCTGCTTCAGGTTGCCCGGGTTGACGATCTTGCTCTTGGATCTGTCCTTCGAGATGCGCTCGCCGCCAATCACGAGCGGCACATCGGTCGGCTCGTCAGCGAGGGCAAACAATTCGGACTTGAGCAAGTCCCAGTCAAGGGTGTCCTTGTTGGAGAAGGCCTTGGTGGGCTCGTTCTTGATGAGCGGGGTCTTGAAGTAGGCGAACTCGGAATTAAACCGGGCCTGCTGGAGTGGGCGCACAGCGTTACGGAAGATGGCAGCACTACGGTGGGAAAGCATTGGGGGACGTTGGTGTGGTTTGGAAAGAAGAAAGATGCCTGCCAGGGAAACGTCAGGGGATTTTAAAGTGCCTCGGATGCCCCGCCTGATCATCGCTTAGGACTGCACGAAAAATTGCGCCCGCTTAGAGTTGCCCGCGATAGCGTGGGGAGGCCACACGCGCGGCATTGGGGGAGACATCCGATCGGAGGAGGCCCTGGTTTAGACGGGAGCACGTCTCGAATGAGGGGGAAAATGCTACGCTACGGAGTTTTGCCGACAACGACACCTGTCGTTGCCTGCGGGGTCCGCCGACTTGATACACTTGGTACACGGGGGTTTCCAGGGATTCTTTTCACATGCCCCTTCCCCACTGATTCCATCGGCCCACTTACCCCGCACTTTTTTTTTTGAGGGGAGCAAAGGACTGAAAAAGACCCATGGCAGAATAGATATCATGGTGGAGGGAGAAGACCCAGGGGGGGGCAAGTAAAACTAATCAAAGCCAATGTCAACAAACGCTATCGTCTACTCAAAGAAGGGCCAGGTGTTCCGGATCCACCTAAACAACCCGGAAGGCATGAACTCGCTGACTATTCCTCAGTTTGTAGAGCTCGGAAAACTGATTGACCAGGCCGATAACGATCCGGAGACTACGGTAACGTTGATCACGTCCTCGGGGAAGTTCTTCTCAACGGGTGCAAACATCAAGTTCATCAGTAAGATGACCGCGAAGGACAAGGACTACTACCTGTCGGAGATCTCTGCGAAGAACCTCTACCTGGTCCACCTCCTGCTCGAGCACAGCAAATTGCTTGTTGTGGCACTGAACGGACCGGTCATTGGGCTGATGGCCTCGTTTGTGCTGCTGGCAGACCTGATCTACGCACGCACAGGCAGCTCGGAAGGTTGCTACATGAGCTTCCCCTTCAGCAACATCAAACTGACGAACGAGGGCGGAGTGTCTGCGAGCCTGGTGGCACGGGTCGGGCTCAGCAAGGCTATCGAGACGATCTGCCTCGCACGCAAGTTGAAGGGCAAGGAGATGATCCGGCTTGGACTCATCAACAAGGTGCTCCACATCGAGAGCGTCGATGAGTTCAACCGCCGGCTCCTGGGTTCGCTTAACGATGAGTTGGAAGGACTCGACAGGGAAACGGTGATGCAGAACAAGCGGTTCCTCAAGCAACAGTTCGCCGAGGACGTGAAGCGGCAGCTCGTCGACGAGACGATGGCGGGACTACAGAAGTGGGCAGCGAACGATCCTCAGAACGCCTTCAGAGAGATCCTGAAGGGTACCAGGAAGCACAAACTGTGAGGTAATGGGTAGGAAATGTAAATTCCGTATGTATGTATGTATGCTGGTTACAGAGTGCTCTACCTATAGAACACTCGTTGGCGGGTCTAATTGACCTCAACGTTCTCGTCCCAGTCGGCCTCATAGTCATGGGTCTCCTCGTCGGCAGGCCGGTGGCGGTAGGACAATTCTGGCAACGGTTCAGAGACGGCGGCAGCCTCCTTGGCCTTCCGCTTCCGCTCTCCAACGCGCCATCCTCCGAGAAGCAGCGTGGCCATCGTCATGATGGCAAAGATGCCACCACAGGTGAGTTGCCAGCGGAAGTTCTCGATGGTGCTGCGGAGACCGGACATCAGCTCGCTGATGATACGGTTGTTGAGGTCGTTGTTCTTGATCTCGAGCGAGCGCTGCTGGAGGTTGTTCTCGTGCTTGAACTGCGACAGCTGCATCTTGATCATGTCGTCATTGAGCTTGATCTTGGTGCTCGTCTCGTCCTGGAGGTTGCTGAACTTCCGCTTGAGGATCATCGACGAGTTCTGCAGATTCATCAACGCAATCTCGCGCGAGTTGGTCACCTCGACCAAAAGCTCGTTATGTGCCGCCTGGAACAGGTACTCCTCGTTCTCGAGGTCGACTTTCGGCGACAGCTCGCTCGTCAGCCAGTTTAAACGCCGCTTCAGCGCCGCCCGCGTCACGTTCATCACGGTCTCGGCCTGCGCGTCCGTGAACCCGCCTTTGTGCAGCTCGTCCACGAGCTGATGCGTGTCCAAGAAGGAGTCCACCTTGACAACGTCGTAGATCGAGTCGGGCCCGTCCACCTCACTGCCGCCGCTGGCGACATCGCCACTTTTAGCAGTGCTATCCGACCCGACATGGTCCGCGGCCGCCTGGATCTTGTCGCCGCGGGCCTTCTCTTGTGCGGTGGCCTTGGCGAGGTTCTTCTCATAGCGCTCGATGTTGAACAGGTCGTGGCTCTCGGCCTGCTCCGAGTCGCGCAGGAACTTGAACGCGTTCTCGTTGTTGATCTCGTTGAGCGCGTTCGTGATGTTCGGCCCCGTGTCGAGCTGCTGTACGGAGTTGGAGGCCGTCTGTTGGGCGCTACGGCGGCCTCCGGTATAGTTAGGGTAGTCCGCCAGGAGACGGCGTGAGAGACGCACGGCCGGCCTGGACGCCGGCCAGATGTACCCAAGGCACCGTGGTGCCCACCGTGGTGTCCACCGTGGTACAGTTAAGAGCCCCTGGAGTATCATAGAGGGGAATGCTTGGGTGTGATTCAGAGAGGAAATGGGGCGATTATATAGGGGGAAATAGTGAGAAGTGTCAGCGAGAAAGCGTCAGCGAGAAAGTGTTAGCAAGAAAATTCGGCCTTTTTCTTAAGAGAGCGCGCGCGCAGAGGCCTATTTAGGCCCTCTATATAAACTGCACTGTACACTACACACACGGGCATGGCGGAGCTACTGAATAAACCGCGGGCCGAGATGTCGCAGGAGGAGCTGGCGGCGCTCGAGGAGTATGAGTTCGAGCATGGACCCATGCGGCTGCTGACGCAGGCGGTCCAGAAGGGCAGCACGGTGCTGATCTCGCTGCGCAACAACCACAAGCTCATCACTAAGGTGAAGGCCTTCGACCGCCACTGCAACATGGTTCTCGAGGATGTCAAGGAGGTGTGGCAGGAGACGTCGCCGGAGGACAAGAAGCGCAAGATCCAGCGCGAGCGGTTCGTCGGGAAGATGTTCCTGCGCGGCGACTCTGTGATGGTTGTTCTGAGGCATGATTGAGGGACGACCATTCGACACGACCATTCGACCGATCATTCCACATCACACCTTCTCTATCCTACCCACGACTTTCTCCCGATCGTCCTGACAAATGGTACGTCTAACGCTCTCACTGTATAATCCACCTTATAAATGTACTTTACTACGTCTAAACTTTTCACCTCTTCCCCCCCCTCAATATGCTCCGCCAGTTCCTCCGGCCGTACCGTGGTTGCACGGTTTCACAGGCCGTGCGGGCTGTTAGGACGCCACAACTTGTAGCGACACTGTGCTTTGGGCCGCTGGCGTGGGCCAGACGTCTCTCGATGACCCCCGGGTCCGAAGAGTACAAGGGGTACGTCCACTACCCGATCGACAAAGTGAACAATCCTGTCAAAGTGAGTTCCGACGAGGAGCTCGCCGAGCGGATGGCCAAGATCCCGCTGGAAAACTACCGCAACTTCATTATCGTCGCACACGTTGACCACGGCAAGTCGACACTGAGCGACAGACTGCTCGAGATGACGGGAGTCGTCGACCGGGACGCCCCGAACAAGCAGGTGCTCGACAAGCTTGACGTCGAGAAGGAGCGTGGAATCACCGTCAAGGCCCAGACGGTCTCTATGATGTACCACTACAGAGGCCAGGACTACCTGTTTCACCTCGTCGACTCACCGGGACACGTCGACTTCCGGCTCGAGGTCAGCAGGTCGTACGCTTCCTGCCAGGGTGCGCTGCTGCTCGTCGACGCCGCCGAAGGTGTCAAGGCCCAGACCGTCGCCAACTTCTACCTTGCCTACTCGATGGACCTGACGCTGCTGCCTGTGATCAACAAGATCGACCTCGACACAGCTGATGTGCCCGCCGCCGAAGAGGAGATTGAGTCGACGTTTGAACTGCCCAAGGAGGACATCATCCATGTCAGTGCCAAGACGGGCCAAGGAGTCGAGTACATCCTGCCAAAGATCATTGAGAACGTTGAGCCGCCGCTGCACTGCGATCCTTCCAAGCCGTTCAGGGCACAGGTCGTCGACTCCTGGTACGACCCCTATTTGGGAGTCATCATGCTCGTCAACGTCGTCGACGGAACCGTCAAGAAGGGCACCAAGGTCACCTCGTTCAAGACGCAGGAGAAGTACGACGTCAAGGAGGTTGGAATCATGTACCCAGACCGCAAGCCGTTCCCGAAGCTTGTCGCCGGACAGGTCGCATACATCATCCCAGGAATGAAGGACCCCAACAACGTGTTCGTCGGTGACACGCTCTTCGAGAGTGGCACTGCCGTCGAGCCGTTGGAAGGATTCGAGGAGCCGAAGCCGATGGTGTTCGTCGGAGCGTTCCCTGCAGAGGGTACCGACTTTAAGAAGATGGAGGAGAGTTTGGACAACCTGTTTCTGAACGACCGTTCGGTGACTCTCCAGCGGGCAACGTCGAACGCTCTGGGACAAGGCTGGCGGCTGGGTTTCCTCGGATCTCTGCATGCCAGCATCTTCAAAGAGCGGCTCGAGAAGGAGTACGGAAAGAACCTGATCATCACAGCACCAACGGTGCCATACAAAGTCCACTACAAGGACGGCCGCGAAGAGATCGTGTCGAACCCGGACGACTTCCCAGACATCCACGCCAAGAACACCATCAGCCACTTCAGCGAGCCGTACGTCGAGGCTCTGATGTCGTTCCCGCAGGACTACCTGGGAAACGTCATGACGCTGTGCAACAACAACCGCGGCGAGCAAGTTGACGTGCAGTTCCTGAACAACGGGCAGGTGCTACTCAAGTACCTGATCCCGACTGCACAGCTGATCGACGACTTCTTTGGCAAGCTCAAGAGCAGCACCAAGGGCTACGCGTCCTTGGACTACGAGGACGCTGGCTACCGGCCATCCGACGTGTGCAAGCTCGAGATGCTAGTCAACGGGGAGAGCATCGATGCTCTCTCTATGGTGATGCACCGGTCGCAGATCGACAAGAACGCCAAGGAGTTTGCGAAGCGGCTGAAGGAGTTTTTGCACATCCAGCAGTTCGAGGTTGCCATTCAGGCACAGGCGAACGGCCGGATCTGTGCACGTGAGACGATCCGCGCCAGGAGGAAGGATGTGCTGGCGAAGCTGCATGCGGCCGATATGACTCGGCGGAAGAAGCTGCTGGTGCGGCAGAAGGAGGGAAAGAAGTTACTGAAGAGCCAGGGCAAGGTGCGGATCCCGGCACAAGCATACCAGTCGTTCCTGCGGAAGCAGTAGTCTGTCTACACTATAGAAAGAGAGTCATGTACATAGGATTAAAGCTAGAACCACCAATAGAAACAAACTAGTTAGTGAAGACGAAATGCGGGAAAAAGTTAGCTTAGAGCTTAGAGAGTCAGTCGGTGGAGTCCTCGAGGGCAGCAAGGTAGTGCTCAGCGTCGAGGCCAGCCATGCAGCCAGTACCGGCGGAGGTGATAGCCTGTCTGTACTTCTTGTCCTGGACGTCACCGGCGGCGAAGACACCTGGGACGGAGGTCTCGGAGGAGTCAGGCTTGGTGACGATGTATCCGGTCTCGTCAGTCTCGATCTGGTCCTTGAAGATCTGGGTGGCAGGGGTGTGGCCGATGGCGTAGAAGAGACCGTTGATAGGGAGGTCGGACTCCTCGCCGGTCTTGACGTTCTTGGTGGTGAGGGCGTTGAGGAACTTGCCGTCACCCTTGGTAGCGACGGAGACGGTGTTGTAGACGACCTCCATCTTTGGGTTGTTGTTGACACGCTTCTGCATGACCTTGGAGGCGCGCATGTGGTCCTTTCTAACGATGAGGTAGACCTTGGAGCCGTACTTGGTAAGGAAGAGGGCCTCCTCGCAGGCGGAGTCACCGCCGCCGATGACGGCGAGCGGCTTGTTTCTAAAGATTGGCACGGCACCGTCGCAGACAGCGCAGGCGGAGATTCCCTGCTGCCAGTAGGTCTCCTCGCCAGGGAGGTGGAGTCTCTTGGCGGAGGCACCGGTGGAGATGATGACGGCGTCGGAGGTGATTGGCTCGGCGTCCTCGTTGAACTCGGTCCAGAGCTTGAACGGCTTCGAGGAGAAGTCGACCTTGGAGATGGTCTCGGTGATGATGTTGGTGCCGAACTTGACGGACTGCTTTCTCATACGGTCCATGAGCTCAGAGCCCATGAGTCCGTCGGGGAAGCCGGGGAAGTTCTCGATCTCGGTGGTGGTGGTGAGCTGTCCACCTGGGGCGAAGCCGTTGGCCATCATGCCCTCGTAGAGGGTTGGCTTCATCTCGGCGCGGGCGAGGTAGATGGCGGCAGTGTGGGCGGCAGGGCCAGAGCCGATGATAGTAACCTTGTTGTGGGTCATTCTTCTAAATGTGGTTGGGAGGAGTAGTTTTAATTGATGGTGCATTGAGAACCAGGGGGTTGGAAAACCGCTGCAGTTATATACTCGTCTGCTGGGCGTATCGGCCTGGGGCGCTGCGGGAAATTTTTCAGGGCGATTTGTAAGGGAGTTCGTGGGACTAGACCGGGTGCGGAGGAGCAGCGTGGAAAGTGGTGGGGTGGAACCTTGGCAAATATGGGGGAAAAAAAGGCCGGGATCTGGGAGTGCCAAGAGAGAGTATATGGGGGTAGCAAGCCATTGGTTATACTCTAGGTTGGCAGTTGGCAGTGGGTAGTTGGCAGGTGGTAGTTGGTAGTTGGCAGTTGGCAGTTGGCAGTGGGCAGTTGGAAGTTGGCAGTACAAGACGCAACCTATTTTCGCTACAATGGTCCCTGCCAGGCCCCCATTTCTAATCCCTAGTTACTAATCGATCGTTTACTAATCAGGCAGGGCCGTGGCCATGGGAAACGAGATGCAACGGGACATTTTTTGGCGGGGCCCTAAAAAACCGTCCCAAAAAAGAAACCGGCATGGCAAATCCCGTTCGCCTAAGCGGGAAACAGCAATGCAAGGTGTGTATGTATGTACGTAATGTATAGATGTGCGTTGGGGTGAAAGTTATGGTGCCGCCGTTTGTGCCCGTTTGGTGCCGCCGTTTGTGCCCGTTTGGTACCGCCGTTTGGTATCACCGCTTCCTCTGGTCACTCTTCCTCTGGTCACTCCTCCTCTGGTGCCGTAACACAAACTCCTTCACCTCTGGCGTCCCGCTCAGCACCGGGTTTAGCACCACCGACGTCAGCCAGTACTCCAGCCCGCGCCGCCGCTCCTCCAGGAACTCCGAGCTGAACCGGTCCTGGAAGAAGTACGTCTTGCGTGGCAGCGCCATGATGTAAGTGGAGGCCCCGTACTGCGCCGCCAGCTGCCCACGCAGCCGCACAAAGTCGTTGTACCGCCGCCGGATCCGGATCAGCGTGCCTCGCGTCGTCAGCAGCTCGATCGTCCACAGCGTGTACTTGCCGCCGCCCGTCCCGCCGATGATACTCGGCTCTCCTATCGTGCAGTTATGGCACCATACCGTCGAATCCGTCGCGAAGATCGCCGACGCCCCGTCCGACCCGAACGCCGTAGACAGCAGCGTCAGACACCCGTCCTGGTCGGTCGTCTGGTTGCTCAGCCGGATCGGCGTCGGCGCGATGCTTTTCAGCTGCCCCGGCGTCATATGAGCCTCTGTCATAATGAATGCCTTAACAAAAAAAAAAAAAAAAACACCCAAAATATTTATCTCAAAAGTATTTTTTATCTCTAAATGGCCTGCTGAAAAACTTTACCCCGCCTAGTTCGACCAGCATGCTCAGAAGGACGATAGAGGGGGCCGGAAGGGCCGTCTGCAGGTCCCGCCCGACTATACGGAAAACGCAGAGTATGCTGCCGTTGTCCACATATTGGGTTCAAACCAACTATAGATCGATCCACACCTCGCTCACCCTTAGGAACGAGCACAAAGAGACCCCTGAAGACGGTGCAGACCTCCCCTGGTACCTCCGTCCGCAGGAGTCGCCGCAGGTGGAGTCGCCGCTTAACACCGTCGCGATTCCCGAGCTGCCCGCCGACTCTCCGCAGTCGCTCGAGCTGATCGTGGCCTTCCTTGCAGAGAAGCTTGGAATAAGCGACCTCCAGGTCTTTGACATGCGCGGCAACGACGCTGCCAACGAAGGTGCCCGCGAGATCTCCGACTTCATGGTGATCGGTACGGGCAAGTCCGTGCGGCACCTCCAAAAGGCCTCCCAGCAGCTCAACTTCTTCATTAAATCCGAGCTGTCCAGACGGCCTAGAACCGAGGGTCTCGTGAGCCCGAAGGAGATCGCCACGCTGCGCCGCCGGCTCCGCCGCAAGGGCAAAGGTGCCCCTACGTACGCCAAGTTCGACTATGGTGCCACCCCGAACAGCTGGGTCATGACCGACTGCAGGGAGGAGGGTATCTACGTGCACATGCTCACGAAGGACCGCCGCGCCGACCTCAACCTCGAGGAGCTCTGGGCCAAGGACAAGGCCGAGTACCAGCACGCCAGCGCCACAGAAACGTCCGACAACATCTTCAGCGGCCTCCGCCGCTTCCACACACAGCGTCAGGTCGACCGCCACACGGCGTATCGCCAGCGGTTCGCCGAGCTCCGCAAGGAGCACCTCGCCGACTACACAAAGACCCCGCTCTCCGTCATCCAGGACCACTACGACTCGATGCAGGCGAGCGGCATCACCCTCGACCCGGAGGACCTCAACCAGTACTTTGACCTGATCCTCCAGTCGCCGCAGTTCCACTCGGGCGTCGAGTTCGAGCAGGACGCATTCAACAAGCGCTACAACTACTTCATCTACGTGCTCAAGCGGTACACGCCGAACTTGCGCGACCGCGAGTCCGTCCGCAAGATTCTGCCCTTGCTCGGCGTCGCCGGCTCGCAGATCGACAACGACCGCTTCGTCACGCTAGACAAGCTCAACAGCTTGACCGATGCCCAGATGGACGACCTCGCCCTGGACGTCTTCAAGTACAGCCCCGTCGTTAACAAGCTCTACAAGATCGCCACAGAGGTCACCGAGCGCGATCCGCAGCTCCGCAAGGAGATGGACCTGCTCTGTCTGACGATCTTCGCCAACAGAAAGAACTGGTTCTATGCCCGCCGCGTCGTCGACAACGCCCTCAAGACCGAGGACCTCGACCCACTCAGGGCCTACATGCGTCTGCTCTCCGTCAAGGGAGACCAGGCCGAGATCCAGAGCTTCCTGGACGACTACTACCCACTCCTCACGATCTCTCCCGAGTTCGACGTCGAGGTCGAGTCCCGCTTCGTCCGCCGCCTCCTCAACCGCTGCGACCCCGAAGGTTCCCACTACGACGATGTTAGAGACGCACTCTGTATATAGAACCCGACAAAAATCCACCATTTATACACTATTAGCAAAGAAGACGTATCGCCTTGCGCCAGCGGTAGTAGCACTGGATCTCCCGTCCTTTCAACTGGATAGTCAGCTGGTCCTCTCCTAGCACCAGCCGGTCCCCAACTTTCACGTGCATCCACAGCTTGCCGAAACTGAGCAGGCCAACCTGCTCGCCCGATTCAAGCTCTACAATCCGGAACCCACCGCCCATCTCTTGAACGTACTTCACAGCCTGCCCCGTCTCCGCTGGGTTCGGCACCTCCAGCACAGGGTCGCTGTACTTCAGGATCGCATTCATCGTCTGGATCTTGCCCGATTTTTCTGCAAGCTGCGCTGTTAGCGGGCCATGACCACGCACAACAGCCGGCTCAGATCCCAGCACCGGTGGTGCAGACGCCTCCCTGTGTAGGTCCCTGTCGATCTTGTGGATCAGCTCACTGGTCCTTTGCGAGGTCTTGGCAGGAGCCTGTGGAGCCGCCTCTGGCGCCCCCGTGAAGCTCTTGAGGAATTTTAACACATTGTCCCGCTTCTTATGCGGCTTGAATAGATTCTTGTACAGGTTCCGTCGCTCGTTGGCAGCCCGGTTGGTCTTATCTCCCAACGGTTCTCTGTGAAGAGGCATCTGTAAACAGTACCAGAAAAAAAAAGTGTGTATAATCGAGTAAATCTCGACCGCGTTTTCTCCGCTGCAAATCTCGGCTCTGTAATTCATTATAGTACAAGTTTTAAAAGTAATATACCGGGGAATAAATCACCACCGGCGTCCTCCACGGCCTCTTCCACGGCCACGGTAGTTGCTGCTTCCACCGCGATAGTTGTTTCCACCACGGTAGTTGTTTCCACCACGGTAGTTGTTACCGCCGTATCCGCCCTGGTATCCTTGGTTGTACCCGCCCTGGTTGTACCCGCCCTGGTTGTATCCTTGGTTGTAGCCCTGGTTGTAGCCCTGGTTGTTGTATCCACGATTTCCACCCTGGTTACCCTGGTTGCCCTGATAGCCCTGACCATACGCCTGGTGGTATGACTGGTTGAAGTCCCGTTGCTGGCCGTTGTACCGGTTGAACTGCTGGCTCTGTTGGTACTGGTCGTTGTTGTACTTGATCATGTCCTGGAAAGCTTTGTATCCTCCTCTGCGCATCACGTACTGAGACTTGCCGTGGGGGCCAACGTACTGGCTGTAGTCGATCTCATGGGTGACCTCGAACCGGCCGTTTCTCGGGAACCGGCCGTGTGGGTGACGAACATGGTCTTTATCCTGCTCAGTCAGGACGAAAAGGTGCGGAATGTATCCGTTCAGTAGCATCGACTTTCCGTGAACCTTAGGAGGCATCTCGTAGCCGACCTGGACATAGCTGGAGTTGTCGACATCGGAGTAGTCGTGCGTTCCGCCACCTTCCAGGTTGAAGTTACGGGTAGCCATTGGGTCGTACTCCTTTGACGGGTACACTCTGCCAGACAATCCGCTCTTTCTGCCGTGGAACTTGATTTCCAGCTCGTCACCTCCCTGGTACATCTTCTGGAAGCGCGCAAAGTGCTTGTTCTTCTTTCCAACGAGCAGGATCTCCCCCTTCAGCGTGTTTCTCTCGATCTCGGCCTCGCTCAGTTGGTCGTACTTGGCACGGACATACTTGAGAAGACGGCCCTCGTCGATAAATGGCAACAGGGAGATTCCCTGCCATGGCATCTTGGCACCGTTCATGTCGATCTGGAAGTGTGCAGGGTAGAAGTCGATGATCTCCGAGGTCGGCTCGTACATGAGCGGACGGAACGGTTCCGGAAGGTTCACCTGCGAGGCAGCCGGCAGAACACTCATCAGCTGCTCGAACGGCCGGAATGGAGTACCCTGCTCGAAAGTGACCTTTATCGAAGGCAGGTCGGTGAAATCGCTTGCAAAAGGTGCATAGTGGTACGGGTAGTACCAGTTCCAGGACGGACATCCCTGATAGTAGTAAAGAAGCACCCACGAGATACCCTCCACGTAGGAGCAGACCATCGAACGTCTGATGTCCTCGATCTGGTCCTTGTCCGTAGTGTTGTATTTGACCTCATAGTATCTCTGCCTGAAACCAGGCTCCCACATTCGGATCTCGTCGTCATTGTTGTCGATCAACTGATCCGACGTGGTAGAGGGCACGAATGCCTCAGTAGCGGAGCGCTTGGCACCAACAGTACTGGGAGTGCTCGAAGTGCTGGCCGCTGGAGCCGAGACGTCGATTGGCTCGTATGCATCATCGTCCTTTTCAGATGACTCGGTGGTAGAGTCGGCATCGGAAGCAGTGGCAGCGGTTTCTTGAAGCATCTTCTCCTTGAGGATCTCAGCAACACTCTTGTTGGCAGAGTTAGCCTCAGAGAGGGCGTGCAGGTTCTGCACAATATCGCTATTAGACATGTTCAAAGGTCCACCGTGCTTTCCCGTGGTCAGACTCGTGAGAGCCATGTTCTGCGAGGGCATCAGTGGAGCATTGTCCTTGCCCTTAGAAACAGTCTTGAGCAGCTTGTTCTTCACAACACTGCGCTGGTCTTTCTCCATCTTTCTTCTCTTGTTGGTGTCCTCGCGGCGGCGGTCGGACTCGTGGCGGCGGCGGAGAATGGAGTCCTCCATCTTGGCGAGTTCACCGAGCAGGACCTCGACACCTTCAAGGTCGAGGCTACCGTCGCAGGTGATATATCTATGCATCGAGGGCATGATACGCTTCCAGATACTGACGAGCGTGTCAATGCTGCTGTCTCTCACGTCGAGGCAGGGGAGGTGCGGCAGGAAATCGTTACCGCAGAAGAAACACATAAACACCCAGTCATCGATTGCACGCTCGAGGTCGAACGCAAACGAGAGTCGAGGGATGGACAGCTCGACTGCCAGGTACTCACGTAGAATGTTGATGTGGAGCCAGATGAATGGCTTCTTTCTATCGACACGCTGCAGCTCGTTCTTGGTCTGCTCGTCCATGCCCATACCTTCGGCCACCCGGATCTTGCGCTGCACTTGGTCCTTGGCGTAGACGTCCTCTCTGATCACGCGGAAGTGTGGCTCGTGCGTGGCGAGCGACAGGAAGATCAGGTCGGCATCCAGACCGTAGATGCAGTGGCTCGTGTTCGGGCTGTACTCTGGGTCGGAGCGCTGCGATCTGATGAAGTTCATGATCTTGTGCTCACCTTCTCCAGGAACCGAGCTGTCGCTGATGATCACCTGCAGCGAGGCCCAGCCAGGGTCCGTTGCCAGCTTGTACGAGACCCAGTAGCGCAGACTCTCTGCGAGCACGTCCATGAACGGAGTGCCGGGAGTAATGGCGTTGGAGTCCCAAGTCTTTTTGTTTTTAATGCCTTCGTCGATGGCCTCTCCTCGTAACTCCATCTCCTCGAGCTTGCGGGCCTTCTCTGCGTCGGCGATCTTGGCGTCACGGGCACTTCTGAAACGACGGGACCGCTGCTGGTTCATCTTGGCTCTAGGTGCGACACCATCGACTGCAATCATGAGCAGTTTTCGAGGGCGGGCCATGTTCAGCACGCGGTCAGTGTACTCAAACACGGCGAGCATCATCTCGGCCTCGTTGGATGGCGGCGGCTTGTTCTCCGGATGCGAGCACGGATGGACAATACCGTTCATATCGAGGTAGAGGTTGTCGAGCTCGCCGTTGGGGTTCGGCGCCGAGTAGTCTATGGGCTGTTCGATGCCACCGATGGCATCAGGCTCATCCTCGATTACCGGAGAGATGATCTTCGGATACTTCCGGGAGAGCCATCTAAACAGCGAAGGGACACCCATGTTTCTATCAGGAGAGTCCTTGTGGCTGGAGGGTGGGAAATGGCTCAAAAAATAGTGGGTGAAAATTTGGAGATTTGAAGAATTGGAGATTTTTCAGCGTGGGGAGAAAGGAGCCTCGTTCTCTCTTCCAACCTCCCCCCCATACAGCACCAGGTCATGTGGTCACAACGACGGCTGTTCTCCACGGGCAAGGCCGTCAGGGCCGCGCTGAAGAAAAGGAAGGAAACAGGTAAAGATCAGTTCATCCACGACTACTCGGTGCTCCCCTACATGATGCAGTACCGTGTCCCGACGGTGTCGGAGCTTAAAGCGGGGCCCCAGGCTCACGGTAACATTGCCAAGTATATCTTCGAGAAGGGCGGCGTGGAGTCGCTCGACTGGAGTGACAACCTGCGGATGTTCAACCAGTACCCTGTGACGAACAGCACGAAGCTGATGAAGCGGTCACGGCGGCCGAAAAACGTGAGGATGCTCTCTGGAGACTTTATCGAGGACTCTCTGTACAACCCGAACTATGGCTACTTCTCGCGAGAGGTGGTCATCTTCCAGCCGGATAGCCCGTTCCAGTACAAGCAGTTGCAAGGCCAGGATGATTTCATGAATCAGTGGCTGAAGGCATACGAGAAGTACGACAAGTCGAGGATCGCCTCGTTCAAGCAGGGCAAGAAGCCCGAGAAGCTCACCGACGAAGAACGGAAGCACCGGACTGCCGAGACGGCGCTCGAGAAGCCATCGTTGCAGCTTTGGCACACGCCGACGGAGCTGTTTCAGCCGTACTACGGTGAAGCACTGGGACGGTACATTCTGGCCAACTATAAGCTGAACCAATTCCCATACAACGACCTCGTGATCTATGAAGTGGGTGCCGGTAACGGTACGCTGATGCTGAACATCCTGGACTACCTGGAAAAGAACGAGCCGGAGGTGTATGCACGGACGAAGTACAAGATCATTGAGATCTCGTCGAAGCTGTTCAACAAGCAGAACTCGCGGCTGACCCGTCACATGGGGCACGTCGAGGTGATCAACAAGTCGATATTGGACTGGGACCAGAAGGTGAACGAGCCGTGCTTTTTCATTGCACTTGAGGTGTTTGATAATCTGTCGCACGATGTCGTTCGTTACGACATCAATACGAGCAGGCCGTATCAGGGATACGTGGTAATCGACGAGCACAACGACTTCAAGGAGTTCTACACTCCGGAGTTGGAGAAGTGGACGGAACACTTCCTCAAGCTGAGGGAGCAGGGAGGGTATCCGATCAGCAAACTGCCGGAGCACCCGGTGAACCAGTTCGAGTTCACCAAGAAGTTCAAAGATGCCATCGAGCCGATGCGCAACGGGTTGTCGGACCCTGAGTACGTGCCAACGCGCCTCGTCAAGGTGTTTGAGATCCTCAAGCAGTACTTCCCGAACCACCAGCTGCTAGCCTCGGACTTTTCGTCGCTCGAGAAGACGATCAAGGGATACAACGCGCCGGTCGTCCAGACGATGTATAAGGACAGCATGGTGAACGTGGACTCCTACATGGTGGACCAGGGCTTCTTCGATATCATGTTCCCCACGGACTTCCAAGTGATGAACAGCATGTACACGCAAATTGTTGGCAAGATCAGCAACACGTGCACACACGAGGAGTTCTTGAAGACGTGGGGAGACGTCGATGCCACAACGACCAAATCGGGCGAGAACCCAATGCTCGATCTCTACTCGAACGCGGCATTCATCTACAGTTAGTAATAATCATGTACATAGATAAGCGATTAAACCGCGCGATGTGTGGATTTTTCCCCGCAGATCTATAGGGATCTGGAATATTCCAGAATAGGCAATCTCTTCGAGGCCCTTCTCGATAATAAGGGATCGCCCGCAGGCGAAAAAAAAACCGGGCACTATAAATTCTTACCCCTGGAGCCACCAACGATGCTTTCCTTCTCTTCATCAACAACAAAGATTTATCAAACAATGTTCTTCTTCCCAACATCTTACCAAGCCACTCCAGTGATGCCATGCCAGCGGTTCATGCGCCCTCAGATGCACAGATCCCAGGACCGCCTCTCCTGCCTCAACAGACCCCTTTCCAGAACCGACCAGGACGACACCAACTACTATCTGCTCCTCCAAAAGCAGAAGCTTCCTTGGCCAGAGGCACAGTACGTGAATTCTTTCACGAACTACAAGCTGACCAACAGAAACCACACTTTGACCGTGAAGTCCCGCACCGACAGATACTCAGAGAACTTCAGACTTCCTGATGATGCCTCCGAGGACGTCCGCTACAAGCTCCTTGACGACGGCTACTCCCTCCTGGTCATCATCCCTAAGGCTGCCAGACAGTCTAAGCAGATGCCAGAGACTGAGACTGAGTCTGATATGGAGTCCGAGGAGCAGCCAGAGCAGCAGCCTGCTCAGCTGGAGCCACAGCCACAGGCTGTTGAGCCTGCCGCCGAGGACCCACCTGTTTCAGAGCCTGTCGCCGAGCCTGTCAAGGAGACTCCGGCACCAGTCGCTCAGCCAGCACCAGTTGCTCAGCCAGCACCAGTTTCTGACGATGACATGTTCGCAGTCAAGGTCAACATCATCGGCTCCAAGCCAGCCTCCCAGCCTGCCGCCCGTGCCCCAGTCGCTCCGAAGCCAGCTACTACAAGACGTGCCCCAGTCCAGGCCAAGCCAGCCAAGACTACCATCAGCATCCCAGTGACTTTCGGCTCCCCGGAGGAGTCTCACCTCTCTTCTGCTGACATGCTCAAGAACTACGAGACCTCCACCAGAAAGAGTGCTATGCCTCCGACGTTGGATTTCGATGAGGAGGACAACGACTCCGAGATGACCGACTCCGATGTCACCGACTCCGATGTCGAGGCCACTACAGCCGCCAAGCCAACACGCTCGAGATCCCCACTGATCGAGGACGTTGTTGACGAGGAGTTCATGTAACTACCTGGCGTATTTGTTTTATACCATATCCATTAATGCATTATATCTATACGATGAAAGAACCCTGCCTAAATTACTTGTAGAATCAAACGACCCGCTTATCAGAAAACTCCAGGTATACCCGAGGCATCATCAACGACCAGTCTGATAGACGGTGTTGCCATCGATGAGTCTATGGAGTGGGTTATGTACAGAGTACTCTGCGAGTCCTCGGCCTGGCGGGCAGGTGGCATGGGAGCAGACGAGTGTTTCTGTAGAGTAGTGTTAGAAGAGGGATTGTCGGTCGCATTAGGCTCCTTTGTTGCATTCAACGCCGTCGAAGCTTTCTCTGTAGAATTTGAACCCGTTGAATGGCTCGTTAGCGATCTGACTGGCGACAGGGATTTGCAAGGGATGCGGAACGACCGACCAGACCCCCACCGTTTGGGCCTGGCATCGGTGTCGTTGTTCCATGTCACCACGCCGTCCTTTTCAACGAGAAGCTTTTTTCTGATCTTATTAACGAGATCCAACGTCGTGGTGTTAACTACTTCGAGTAACATGTGCTCTACCCTTAAGCGCTGACTGTCAGAAGACATGCAGGGGAAAAATATTTATACTTATAGTAAGTATCCTTGCAGGGAAAAAAAAACTGGGCTGCCACCCTGCAGCTTGGATATTATTCTACTTGCCCCTCGGACTCTAAGCTAGATCCGAGCCTTCCGTGTGTTTGCCCGTCAAACAATGCGGGAGATGAAAAAAATGCGTAAGGATGTAGAGCAAACACCGGCTCGGGTAGCAGGTTTTGCGAGAGGATATACACTAACCGAGCCTAAAGCCGTGTTCTGGGCCCGGGTATTGTGATTTTAGTGCCGTCTGGACGGCTTGTTTCTTTTGCCTCAATGTAGAGAGATGCTTGTATTGAAATTTGTAAGTTATATTATGCGTCACTAGGCCTAGCAAACTTCGGGGATGACTCCCAGGTTCGACCGATCAAGTAATGCCGGGACGAAGCAAAGGCCCTCGTCAACGGAGTAGACAGATGCCGAGCGAGACAAATCATCGACGGTCTGGCCCCTTTGCACTGCTTGTGCATGCGACTCTGCCGAGAGTGCCGGTGCCTGCCTCACAGGCTGTGCCTCCTTGACATGTGTCTGCAACTGCAGTGGGTGGGTCTTTGTGTTCGGGTCGTCCTCGCCTTCCTCTTCCATGTCTTCTGAGTATGCAGAGCCGGCACCGTCGCTAGCGTCTCTGTCATTGAACATTGTGTCTACCGACGACGAATCGCTCGACGAGTCCTCGACGTAGTTCGTCAGCAATGCCTCCTTGGCCACCGTCGACCGGGTCTCCTGTCTCTCCAAGCCAGACTTGTCCAGATCTATGTTCATACTGATCCGCTTGGCCACGACTCCCTTCAGGTAGTGCTCCCAGACTGGCAGAATGGCCTCCATTTCCTTCTGGTTGGCCTCGGCCTCCCGCTGGTCGGCAACTTGGTCGTTGTCGTTGTCATCGTCGTCGATGCCGTCGATGCCGTCATCGACGTCGTCCAGGGACTTGATCAGGATGGTGTCGTGCCTGGTGATCTTGGCGTTAGGTGCGTCAGGTCCGACCTGGGTAATACCGAGACCAGCCGATCTCAATTTGTGAGGAGCTGGCAGCTCATCTGCCGACTGTGCTGGAATGTATGCGTGTGAGTCTGGAAGGCCGTTGACACTGGTAAGACCGCCAGACTGCAAAGACTTCTCAGACTGTGTCGAGCTATTCCGCTGGGGTGCGCCCTTGTATCGGAACACCTTGCGCCTGACAGTACGCCAACCAGTTTGGCTTCTTGCCTTGAGCATGGCGAGAATGACTGTGAGGCGGCTCGTCAGCCATCCGACCTTACGTCTGATCGCACCCGATCTCTTCAGACTGGTACCGCTTCTGCTGTAGCTCTTCTTAACAGGTTTCGCAGTGTAGTTGTAGCAGACATATCTGGTACCTCCATTGCTCTTGCGACTGGACAGGCTGCTGTGGCTGGTAGATCTGATGGCGTTCTTGTTGTTGCTGTTGTTGCCGTTTCCGTTCTTGACCTTGTCCATGAACTTGCCCATACTGGCACTCATGACTCGGGCCTTACTAGGGAATTTGCCCTTACTGGCACCTCTTGTCTTTGTCTTGCTCGTCTCTCTGCTCTTCAGACCATTGCTCTTCCTTCTGAGCGCACGAGGCTTGTGTCTGATGTTGATAGTGGCGGATGACGAGAATGAAGATGGCGATGGCGATGCCGAGGCCGTCGAGTCAGTTGGGCTCATGTCGCCTAACTCGGCTCCACCTTTGGCGATGCTTGGCATGTTCGAGGGCTGGATCGATTCCTCTCCGGTAACGATGCTCTCCTGGAGTGTGGACATCGTAGGGTTGATCTTAGGCAGGGACTTGTTGATATACTCGTCGCCGTAAACTGATGATGTGGTAGATTGGGCGTAACAGCTGCTTGCAACAGAGTCCGATCTGTTGAGGTATGAACTGTTCAGATCGGTCTTGACTTGATCTCTAGGGATCTGGGCGAATGCTCTGTATGGTGTAATCTTTGGTCCACTGCTGGGGGCTGGCTTGGCAGATGTGGCTGGCTTGACAAGCAGCATCGACTTGCGGGGGACGAGATCACTCTGATGTGTCCTTGCGGACACCATGGATTCTTCTGATGAACTCATGAGAAGTGTGGTGAGAAAGTGACAAAGTTTTCTGGGGGGAAAGACCTTCGGTTGTAACTATATGGCTGGGCGGCTGAGCCCGTGCATATCATGCGTCCCACCTTCAAGGGGGGCGGGGTCCAGAATTTCCCGATTCGGCTACATAATTGATCTCTCCCCCCCCCGGATTATTTCTGCCCCTGCTTTTCAGCACTACTAAAAAAAGATATTTTAGAGGATCCATGCAAAATATTCGTTAGAAAAAAGTGAGTACGGTAGGCATATACTCTTCGTAATGGTATGCTTGTCGGTATGCTAGTCGGTCGTGTGTGGCACTTGTAGTGGCATCAAATAGGGACGATCCCCCGATTGTCCAGTGTCTTGTGTTTTGTTTTCGTTTGGAGAGTCTTTTAAGCAATCCAGAACCAAACTCTCTCGAAGATGTTCTTTGGCTTTGGTGCAACGTAGGTGGCGGCCTCCGCCTCAACATCCTCAAGACCTGTGGTACAGTCAATCTCCTCTGGATTGGCAAACAGCCTGAAGTCCCTAGACCAGATGGCATGACCAACGTAAAGGACAATGATGATAGGGATAGTAATGTAGGCAGCAACGAAACTCTTGGCCTGGAAGCCGTGAACAAAGTAGTCAAACCCATTTGTGAGCATAATGAGCGTGAAGAAAGCCAGACAGAGCCAGGCACAAACGTACTGGCCACGGACTCTATATGGCACTCTGTCGTCGAGTCCCTGGGCCGTGATGGCCTTGCGGAAGCGGATGTAGGTGATCGAAATGAAGATCCAGGAGACAAAGCCGGAAACCGTCGAGATGTTAGATAGCCAAGTGAATGCAACAGAGGCAGAGTCCGAGACGGTCAGGAATGCAAGCAAGCCAAGAGAACTGCAGAGTGCGACACTGTAGTATGGAACGCCATATCTGTTGCATCTGGCAAACAGTCGAGGGACCATGCCGTTGACGGCCATCGACTGCAGGTTTCTGGTGGCACCGTACATATAGGAGTTGCCGGCAGAGAAGGCCGAGGTGAGAATGGCAGCATTGACAATATGGTCGAGGACGCCGATTCCGGCGTTCTGAATTCCAATGACGAACGGCGAGCCAGCAGCATCGGTGCTGGAGGAGGCGACGGCGGACATCAAACGGTCATTGTTGTAGGCCACAATAACACCAATGATCAGAGAGCCCACGATATAGAAGAAGACCAGACGGTAGATGAATCTTTTGCTGGCCTTGATCAGATTGTGTCTTGGGTGCTCGGCCTCTGCAGCACAGCAGCACATCAGTTCTGGCGAGAGGATATAAGCGAAGGCAGACTTGATCATCGACTTCCAGACAGCCAGGAAACGACCAGTGGATCCGGGGACAAGGTACTCGTGGAAGGCACCAGGGTCCTTCCAGTAGTGGAAGCCAAGAATATGGTGCTGGGCGGGGCCACCACCGAAGAAGATGACGACACCGACGATGATGAGTCCCATCAGGGTCAGCAGTTTGATGGATGCAATCCAGAACTCGGTCTCGCCGAAATACTTGACAGCACTGAAGTTTAGCACGGTAAGGACGACCCACAGCACGCCGATGAAGATGGCCGGGGAGGCGTCGGTCCAGTAGTTGATGACGAAACTGGCAGCAGAAATCTCGGCTGGCACAAGAAGGGCCTGAGCATAGACGAGGTTGATACCAGCTGTGAAGGAGAGGTTGCTGTTACCTGTGTATCTCTCGCAGAGGGCATATGCGGTGGCTCTGCTGGCCTGTGGGAGGTAGGCGGTCATCTCCGCGAGCTGGCACAGGATCGACCAAACGAAGGCAGAGAGAACGATGTAACCGAGAAGGAGCGGACATGGGCCAGCAGTAGAAAGTGCAGCACCGGAACCCACAAACAGGCCTGTACCGATGGCTCCGGCGAGGGCGATGAACTGGACGTGTCTGGACTTCAGACCCTGCTGAAGACCTAGGTCGTTCGTTTCCCGGTAGGAGAGCTTTTCGAGATCCGAGTCTTCCGGAGAAGCTCTCATCTCGATATGCTCGTCCTTGGTCTTCTCGGAGCTCATGTAGTTACTGCTCGGGGTCTCGTTGCTGGTGGTCACTGTAGTACCATTCGATGGTGACTCCATGGTTGTGATCAGGTTACTGTTCTGGAAGAGTGGAGGAAGAAGTGTGAAAAAGATTGGGGCTCTACTGGAGTTTATATGCCGCATGCAAGATACACGCACATATCCCTTTGGAGCGGGGTAATACTAACGGGCGAATGGGTGGACAGCGTGCATGTTCTGGTCATGCAGCAAACTCTACTTAAATGCGGTGGTAATGCCGTGGAAACTATTCCGAGATGGGCATCGCGGTCAGAAGCAAGGGACGAAAAAAAAAAGAGAAACTGGGGGGTATACGTCATACGGAGAAAAAAGTTTGCTCGCTAAGACTTTCCGGTTTTAATGTGGTTAAGAAGGCATGCAGGTGGAGGAGAGAGTGTAGTAGTAGACACTGTATTGTGACGGTTGAATTAGATAAAGTATCTTGGCTCATCAAAGACGTGGAAGTGGTGGCCACGGACTCCGTCGCCGTAGAATTTTGCGGGGTAACGCATGTCCTCTGGAACCTCGGATTCCGTGACGCGTGTCTGCGAGTAGTAGTTATCGAGAGGCTCACCCTTGCCCGGAATGACAAACTTGCCGGATTGGATCTCGGTATCGGTAATAGTTCCTCTAGAAATTCTGGCGTAGGCGGTTCTATGGAGATGCTTGTACAGGACGTACTCGCACCAGCGGTCGTCATCGGTTGGGTCGATGTCATGCATTCCAGAAGTGTCGCTGACATAGGTGTTGTAGTTGCCCTCCAGTGGGTTCGTCACGAGATAGCTGAGCAGGATCATTGGTCTGTCACTCGAGCCCATGATCTCTGCGAGTTTTTGGGACTGCTGGCGACGGTCCTCGACGTCCTCCTCCTGTCCAGAGTGGAAGACGACGACATCAACAGCCTCGCCGTAGCAGTCGAGAGTGGCGTGGATGGCGCAGGCGAGCTCACCCACTGGGGATGGCATCAGGTAGTGCGTCGAGTTCATGATTGGGAACTTCGACAGCAGGGCACATCCCCAGGTGTGCTGGTTAGGGCCTGGGCCATAGTCGGCGTACATGTTGAGCTCGTCAGCAAGACGCTCGGTCAGGTCACGGTTGCCCATAACGATACGCTCGGTGTCGGACTCGAGGAGTCCAAAGACGTCGAGCTCGAGGTCCTTGAGGGCATCACGCATACGGTGCTCGGAAGTCCACATGTCGTTGTCGAGGCCGAAGTGAATCGTCCAGATACCGGCGGTGAGCAGGCGAGACTCTGGGTGATATGGCTGAGGCTTCTCCTTAGGAATACGGTTGACGCCAATGATGGCACTGACGATGGCAAAGAGAACGCAGACGTTGCTGACAAACTTAAGGGTGGTCTTGGCGACGGTAGCGGACGAAACTTTGTAAGTCGAGAGCAGGCCGAGAATTAGCACCAGAGAGGTTCCAAGAACAATGTCGGTACGCTCACGGAGGAGCCAGCCGAGTGGGACGAAGGCGTAGGCAACGGTCCAAATGTGCATGAGTGTGAGGATGAGGCATGCGACCCAGGCGAGGCCAAAGACGGAGCCGGTGTGCTTGTGGATCTTGGAGATCTGGACGAAGGAAACCGGGACGATCGTGCAGAGCCAGACGATGTACATCAGGCCGCCAATGTAGCCGACCCAGCCGCGGAACAGGTAGAGCAGACAGGCGCCAACGACACCAACGGCAGAGATGACGTTGAGGAACTTGGCGCAGTTCTTGGCGAGGCCGAGGTAGATACCGATCAGCATGAAGAAGAGAGAGATGGCACCGTATGGGACGACGGTAGGGCCGTGGACCGGGTATCCATCCCAGGTCCAGAGGATGATTGTCGAAGTGTCGGTGAGCATGGCCAGCGTGGAGAAGAGCATGGCGCCGAATCCGTTGAAGGTGATGAAGTAGTTAGGAGGAGTGTTTGAGTCTGACTCGTTCTCGCTCTCCTTCTCGTCAGACTTCTGGAGGGACTTGCTTGGGAGGGTGGTAAAGCAGGCGGCAACGGTACCAACGGTCAGGCCGAGGGCATTCCAGCCGCCGGTCTCGCCGTTCATGGTTGGCCAGATTGGGTTCTCGGACCAGAAGGCGAACTTGAGGATCACCGAGAGGGCAAGGCCGAGGGTGAAGGTGGTGGCGTAGGTGCGGGTGGCGGCCGGGTTGTTGAGACGGCCGTAGGCCATGACTTCAACAGCGAGGGAGATGCAGGCAAAGACGACACCACCACTGACAGTGAGAAGACGCGACATTGGGTCTGGAAGCAGGTAGCAGCCGATTCCGAGGGCAGCGCAAAGAATGCGAGGGATCTTCGGGTTGGCGAGGAAGAAGGACTCGACGCCAGGGATGCAGAGGAAGAACGGTGAGATCGTCGAAACGGCGGTGAACTCGTATCCGGTGATTCCAAGGTCCCAGAGTGGGAAGTACCAGACGCAGACGTAGAATCCGGTGATGACGGACCAGAAGATGAGGTGGTTGATGATGTCGACGGTGGCCTTGAAGTAAGGCGAGGAAAAGGCGGCCGAACGCGAGGCTGGCTTCAGCTTGCCGTCATCAGAGGTGGATGAGGTAGCAGTGGTGCTAGCGGCAGCGGCGGCGGCGGCAGCAGTAGCGGCATCAGCAGCGTTGGCCTTGGCCTTGGTGAAGGAGACGTCGAAGTAAGGGCTGTCGTTGTCTGCGGCGTCGATCTGGATCTGGAGGTCGCTAAAGTCCTTGATGGACCAGGCGTCGAAGAGGATATCGAGGAAGATCAGGGACCACTCAAAGTAGGCGTAGTAGGAGTAGGCGCCGGCGACGTGGTGGACCTTGTGCTGGATGAAGAGGTAGACGAGCGGGATCAGGGAGCCGAAGAAAGCGATCTCGGTGTACTTCCGGTAGCGTCTGATGGCGGAACCTTTAGGCGAGAGAAGGGTGATCGAGGTGTCCCAGGGGATCGTGAGGACGATGTAGGAGATCATGGCGATGTCGTGGAAGTCGTGGTCGTCCGTGGAGGTGACGTAGACCCAGCCTCCGCATGTGACAGTTCTAATGATTCCGGATATGAGGGCCACGTTGTTGAGCTTTGATCCGGCCTTGTAGAGGCGGATGTAGTCGGTGAAGAGCAGCAGGAAGCGCGGGCCAGCCGTCAGGGCGATGAGGATCTGGAAGATCGAGCGCTCCGGGTAGCGGTCGCCAATGGTGGCGCTGACGCTCGGGAACCACTCGTCAGGGTAGCCGTAGTGCTCGTTCTGGACAATCTTCTTGTAGTGCAAGGAGACGCCGACGATGAAGGCGACCAGGAAGGCGGCCAACGAGCAGACGGTGTGGGCGATGGCAATGATCTGCGCACTGAAGCTGATTAGTGCCATGGCAATAGTGTGGTTCTTCTAAAGAAGAAGGGATCGGTAAAAGGGAGCGAAACGATACCAAAAAAAAGGCCCATAAAGAAAACAGTGGGAAGGATGTGGGAAGGGTAAAAATGCTGGTGGGCTCGGGGGGTACTGGTGTAGAGGAGGAGCCGCTCGTGCTCTTTCTTGAAAATTTTATTTTCCGTGGGGGGCCAATAGGAGCGCTCAGCAGCAACTTTTCCCCCTGGAGTCCACACTCTACACAGTTCGAACGCTTACCCGCCATGTCCGCTGAGAGAAAGTTTGAGCACGCCCCGGAGGTGTCGTTCGACGAGATCGACTACCGCAACCCACAGGACCTCAAGGCCGCCCAGGAGTCTATGCTGAAGGAGCAGTTTGTGCGCGTCGAGATGGTCAAGTTCGACAGAAAGGCCCTCGAGAACTGCTTCAAGATCAACGGCCCGAACGGCTACGAGGAGTGCCGCAACCTCGCCGACAAGTACCTCGACATGCTGCCGGAGTACCGCGCCCAGGGATACTTGGGATACCAGAGGAACGACCCTACCAAGTGAGCTGCCAGAACGGTACCGGAACGGTGCCGCTCTTGCTCGTCACTACGGCTTGCGGCTGATGCCGAGGCTGAGGCTATGGCTACGGCTATGGCTACGGAACTAGCGCACGTCACGGTATGATGTATTTATTTATTTATTACAGGTATGATATAAGTGGTGGTAGAGAGTGTAGGCCGCCAGGCCTCTCTGCAAAATATTTTACGTAAGGTCCCAATTAGGATAGTTAGGATCACAATTCGGGATTACACAGATGAGTGAAAAATTAGAATTACTACCATTATCTTAAATGTTGTGCTGAGCAATTGGCTCGTTGTCAATCGACTGCTGGACAACCTCCTGAGGGACCTGTGCGTTCTGTTGGATGTTCTGCGGCACCTCCGAATCCGGCAGCTCCTGCGAAGCCGGCAGCTCCTGCGACGTCGGCAGCTCAAAGGTGGCCACGGGAGAGTAGTTGAAGATCAGCATACCGACGAAGTAGCCTCCAATGAAGCATCCTATCACGGGAAGGAAGAAATACATCCACATCAGCATCAATATATAGCTGATGGTCCACAGGAGCGTGTAGATGATTGTCTTCATGATGTGCTGGGAGATCGTTGGATAGATGGCGATGGTTCCATCGGGTCTCGGACCGGATTTTCCAGCGAGCCACTTGTGCGACAGAGCGGCGATGAGCGGCTTCAGCGCAGAGGAGGTACCAGAGGCCTTAGTGTAGCTCAATGATTCGGTACCAGCCTCTGGAGAGGACGAGTCCGAGGTTACACCCTTGGTCTCATCGTCGCAGCAGCAGCATCGGTCGACAGCAGCAGTGACGGCCGAAGGGTGCCTCTGCTTGTACTGCTGGGTCTGGTACGCGGTGATGGCGGCATCGTACTCGGAAGACACTCTGTTGAGCCAGATATATGCAACGGACCAGAAGAAGACTCCGACGAGGGAGCCAGCGTACATGGATTTGCTCGTCATCTTCCAGCTACTCGAGAGGAAGCAACGGTTCTTCCACATCGTGGCGCTGTAACTGTCGGAGGAGAAGAGCATACTGATGACGCAGGCATCCGCCTTAGAATCGGAGCCCATCGCCATTCTCTGCATGTTGCCGGCAAGGAAACTCATACTGACGAAATGCTTCTTTCCAATCTTTTGCCGTTTCCCCACAGGAAAACATTCACCTCTTATACCGCCGGGACCGTTGCGGACGAGCAAATTAACCCAACTAGGGGTGGGGGGTGCAGCTAAGGGTGAGCGATTTTCACGGATTCTTGCAGTTCCATGCCGGGACCCCCGATCCGTTGACAGTAAAGGCCTCATTTCTTTGGCTTTGCATTGACCCTAGCATTGGCCAGACGTCCTGTCTACCCCACAGCCTCACCCTTATTGCATGGTGTCACCTTACTTGACTGAGGATTCTGACTATTGGATCCCTCTTTCTAAGAGAATTTTGGTATGTTCGGGGATGTCGCGGTTCGGGTTCTGCCATTCTGTAATCGCATGATACCATTTATGACCCTCTAGGTGGGAAGTGAGCAATATACGGCGGAACTAGCCAGTTACAGTTCCCCATTTCACAATTGACCTGGATCCCCGGCTGGGCGCGAGCAAAATACTCTGCCAAAACTCTCGTTTGCCGGTGCGCGAAATCTTTAAAAAAAAAAGAAAAGTGCAGCGTATATAACGTACCGGTCCTGCCACCCTGGGTTCAGAAGTTAGATAACTAACCAACTAATCATAATGGACATGGGTTCTTCGTCTTCGGATGACATGGCAGCCATGATGGGCTCGGCCACAACAAGCGCGATGTCATCAATGATTACGTCAGCCTCTAAGATGGTCATGGGATCTTCCTCGATGGATATGGGATCCTCCATGGGTATGATGGGATCCTCCATGGGGGATATGGGATCTTCCATGGATATGGGATCTTCCATGGATATGGGATCTTCCATGATGGATATGGGATCTTCCATGATGGATATGGGATCTTCCTCGATGGCTGATATGAGCTCAATGAGCTGCGGAATGAGCATGCTGTTCAACGTCCTCGATTATACCGACCACCTTTGTTACTACAGTCAGTCCTGGATGCTCAATAGCAAGGCAGCCTTTGGTGCCAGCTGCTTCATTACCTTCCTCATTGCCTTCCTGCTCCAGTGGTGGCGTCGCCTCGGCTCCACCTACAAGGAGGAGGTCGGCCAGCAAGGCATCGCCCAGGTCAAGGGCATTCTCAACAACGGTGGCAAGCTGCAACAGATCCCGGCCCAGTTCCCGAGAGACCTTTCGACTGCCGGTGAGCTTGGATCTCTTATATCTCCACTCAAGTCTGTCCTCTCGCACAGCTGGTTCTGGAGGCTCAATGCTAACCGCTCCGTCCAACAGGGAAGAACCGTCTATGTCTACCCTACAATCGTCGAGTCCCTGCTGCTCTCAGCCCATCAGACCGTCGAGTGGAGCGCCTACCACATGCTGATGTTGCTCTTCATGTATTATAACTGCTACTGGTGCGTTAGCTGTCTCCTAGGAACGCTCTTCGGATACCTGCTCTTCCAGTACAAGCCGTCGAGCTCCACGCCGTCTCTAGCGCAGACAAAGAGATGTTGTTTGTAATTAATTAATGGATGCAGGTATAATCATATACTGCAGTGCTGCCTTCTAGCTCGTCGTCCGGTACAACTCAGTTGATCCTGACAGGCACAGCCGGTCTGCACAGCCTGGCATTGCGCATCTCCGTTACGTAATCATTAAACTCCCAAAATGATTTTTTTTTTCTGCCCGTTAGCAGCAGTGCAGCTGCACGTGTACCACCTTGCCACGGATCCGGCCGGATCACCGTACTGCACGATTCAAGCTGCACTAGCCACTTCAACTAGTTCCGACCCATCCCGTGCCAGGAGTATCCTAATTACAATTGCTACGAGCTCACATCAAATCTGCAGGTACTGGCGGACAGCTCAACAGCAAAATGTGGCAACCTCCCTCCCCCTTCGGACCGCGCCGGAAATATCTGGGCTGTCGGCTCGGGGTAGAGCGATGAGTGTACGAACACCTTTCTGGCTGCACTGGCGGCGGTGCTGCCTCTCGCCTGCTGCTGCCTGCTGCTCTACAAAAAAAAAAAAAAAAAAATGGTGAGGCAGACGGGTCAAAGAGTCCCCGGGGGTGGAAAAAGTGTAGGACTAAAAGCGGGGGTTGAGAATGTGCGGACGGCAAGGATCCGGGGTTCGGGAAGATCTTAGGATCCAGGGTCAATTGGTCTACTGAAGCATCAGTATGATTTGGAGAATACAACCGTACCCTTTAGGTGACAGCTGATTCACTTCTGGCTCCGGGATCGCCGGCGCAATGACCCCTCGTTCGGTGCGCCATCACCTGAGAAAAAGGTGGGTTCTCAAACAAATCACTTTTTTTTAGCTGAGAAGCAGCCAATTTGGCGGGGCGCCAAGTATAAAAGCTGGGGGTGTTCGCGCCTATTCTTTGATAAAACCAGGTTTACAACCACACCTGCGAACACTTCTTCAACACACGCAATATGTCGATTACATCTAAGCTCTCGGTTTCGGACCTCTCTAAGGTCATTAAGGGCAAGAGAGTCTTCATCAGAGTTGATTTCAACGTCCCACTTGACGACAAGCAGGAGATCACCAACGACCAGCGTATTGTCGCTGCTCTCCCTACGATCAAGTATGTCCTTGAGAAGGGTGCCTCGAAGGTGGTGCTGGCTTCGCACCTTGGTCGTCCAAACGGTGAGGTCGTTCCAAAGCTGTCTCTGAAGCCGGTTGCCGTCGAGCTCGAGAAGCAGCTCGGTCAGAAGGTGTACTTCCAGTCCGAGTCTGTCGGCAAGGAGGTTGAGGCCTCTGAGGCTGCCGCTCCGGACGGATCGGTCATCCTGCTCGAGAACCTCAGATTCCACATCGAGGAGACTGGTTCTAAGAAGACCAGCGAGGGCAAGGTCAAGGCCTCGAAGGAGGACGTTGCCGCATTCTCTAAGGGTCTGACCGCTCTCGGTGACCTCTACGTCAACGATGCCTTCGGTACCGCCCACAGAGCCCACGCCTCGATGGTCGGCGTCACCCTCCCACTGAGAGCCGCTGGCTACCTCATGGAGAAGGAGCTTGCCTACTTTGGTAAGGCCCTCGAGTCTCCAGACAGACCATTCCTCGCCATTCTCGGAGGTGCCAAGGTCGCCGACAAGATCCCACTGATTGAGAACATGCTCGACAAGGTCAACATGCTCATCATCGGTGGTGGTATGGCCTTCACCTTCGTCAAGGTCCTCAACGGCGTCTCCATTGGAGACTCGCTCTATGACGCCGAGGGCGCCAAGCTTGTCCCAGAGCTGATCGCCAAGGCCAAGAAGAACAACGTCAAGATCTACCTGCCAACCGACTTTGTCACCGCCGACAAGTTCGCCGCCGACGCCACCACTGGCTACGCCACCCTCTCTGAGGGCATCCCAGACGGCACCCAGGGCCTCGACATTGGCAAGGAGACCCAGAAGGAGTTCAGCGACGCTATTCTCCAGGCCAAGACGATCGTCTGGAACGGTCCACCGGGTGTGTTCGAGTTCCCAGCCTTCGCCAACGGTACCAAGGCTCTCCTCGACGCCTGCGTCACTGCTTGCGGCAACGGCTCTACCGTCATCGTTGGCGGTGGTGACACTGCCACCGCTGCCAAGAAGTTCGGCGGCGCTGCCAAGCTGTCCCACATCTCCACCGGTGGTGGTGCCTCCCTCGAGCTTCTTGAGGGCAAGACCCTCCCTGGTGTCGCCTACCTGACTAACAAGGCTGATGTTGCCGACCAGCTCTGATTTGGTCTGAACGAAACTTAGCTATTTTGAATGAATGATCAAGTAAAAACCAAAAGAGAAGAAAAAATGTATATATATATATCATTTCAAGGCTTTCTATTTCTAGCGCATGTCCATTCGACTCCGCAATTATGCCAGGTTCGGCAAGTTCGTCAAGAGCGGCGGTATAGTCGTCTGCGACTGGGACGATACCATCACAGACAAAGATACGATCCCGCTGCTCTTCAAATATACAAAGCAGCCGATCGACTACTTCTACGACGTCTACATGGACAACTACAAGAGGTACACGGCGTCAACACATCCAAGGGAGACTGTCGAGGAGGAGGTGGCGTACCAGAAGGGAGTACGCTCTGTTGAGCTGAGCAGTGTTGAGGCTGCTGTTGAAAGAGAAGTATTCAAGGGCATGCCTGAGTCCACAATTGCTGCTGCATACTCCGATGTGCAGCTGAAAAATGGATTCAAAGAGTTTGCACAGAGGGTGCCCATCCAGGTCCTCAGCGTCAATTGGACGTCTTTGATCATCAGAAAGACACTCGAATCGCTCGATGTGTCTGCTCCAGTCTACTCAAACGAGCTCGAGGCCAAGGGAGGTGTGTGCACCGGCGCCGGTGACTTCCCAATTGTGACAGGTTACGACAAGCTCCAGAAGCTCAAGACGCTAACAGACGGCCAGATCGTCTACATCGGAGACTCCTCGACGGATGTTTTGTCGATGATCTACGCCGATTTTGCCATCATCATGCGTGGCGGTTCGGCACAGGCCCAGCTGGAGCGTATGGGTTACACGGTCTACGATATTGTCAAAGAGTACGGAGCGGAGGAGACCCTGGCGCAGCCCAAGCCCAAGTTCCTCGTCATGGACGACTGGGTCGACGTGCTTCACCTATTTAGTAGCTTGTATAGATTATAGTTTATGTATGTGATGACTTTTTGTCCTTCTCATGCCTCGTGCTGCTGGTCGAGCGGCTTACGCGTGGTCTTCTTCAAGTACTCGAGCTGGTCGTTGATCTCCTTGCAGAGGTCCTCCCGCGAAACGCCTTTCTTCTCAAAGAACTTGAACGGAATGCCGAGGTCGCAGGCAAAGATCTTCATCGAGCGGTACTGGACGAGCTCGAAGTCGTACTTGGCAATGTCGATGAACTCTTCGCCAAACATTCTGTTGCGCTCGCCGGTCTCCTTGTCGTAGATGATGCCGTTCTCCCTCTGTTTGATAGGGTCGAGCTTTGGGAAGTTGATGTGCATGAACATCAGCGACGGCTCCTCCTTGACCTCCTCGGTCGACTGTGCGTACTCGACGCCGAGCTCGTAGTCCTCCTTCGGGTTCGACTGGCCCATGGCGGAGCCGTGGAACACGTTACCTCTGAATCTGCCGATCGGTTTCACCATTTGCTTGACCTGGTAGTAAGGGCGGTTGAGCACGTGAGCGCCGGCAATGAAGGTCTCCTTGTCGCCTTCGCCGGCGGCACCTTGAGAGAAAAGTGGGTAGTAGTACTCCGGGCCGTACATGTTGTAGTAGAGTGCGAGCATGACGTCCTTGGTGTGCATTCTCTTGTTGACCATCATCTGTCCGGACTCACTCGAAGGGTCCGGCAGGGTTCCCTCGTACTGGTGGTAGAGGGTGTAACCTTCTGGGGCATTCGGCGTGATGTACTTGCCGTACTTCTGGTAGCCGAAGTCGCGGCGGACGGTCTCGTCGACTTTGACGCCGGCGATGTCGTACCAGTAAGGCGAGGTGGTGCGCTTCCAGAAGTCTGGCCAGATCACCATGCCGGTGGACTTGAACGGCTCCGAGGTGAACATCGTCTCCGGGTTGGCGACAGGGACGTTGTCCGCGTCGAGGAGGAGGACGTTCTCGAACGAGGAGACGAGCAAGGCGAGACCCTTGTACTGGTATCCTTGGAAGAGGAACTCGGAGTAGGCATCGCGACCGAGGACTTTCGGCAGGTAGACGCAGTGGGCTCCGTAGGCTGGGAAGACGCGCTCGCACAGCTCGGGCTCGTACTCGTCCAAAGCGGGGATGATGACCTCGATCGGGAGGGTGCAGCCGATCTTGCGCAGGTTCTTGATCGAGAGCAGTGCGTACCAGTTGAAGGCGCCGCCGCCGACGTACACGATACCGGTGCCCTGGTAGAGCGAGCTGAGGTACTTGTCAGGGAGGTTGTCCTTGACGAGCTGGTGGGCGGCGGTCAGCTTGGACATCTGGTCGTCAGAGAGCGAGATAAACGTCTCGAGGTACTCCTTCGTGAGCGCCGGCGAGTCGCCGACCGAATCGACGCCAACGTTCTCCACCTTCTTGTCGTCGGTGCGCGTCACCTTCTCGGTGATCGGCTCGCCGGCACGCAGCGTCTTGAAGATGCCGCGGTAGTACTGTCTTCCCAAAACGAGCCGCTCACCTTGAGGGTCGTTCCAGTTCTGCGAGTAGATCTGGCCGATGTACTCCTTCTCCTGCTCGGACTCGGCCATCGACAGCGCCCAGTCCATCTCAGGGTCCAGGAACGCCGGCGGCGCCCGGATGTGGTCGCTGGCGGCGTCCTCTGGCTCGTCAGCTTCAACTGGGGGAGGTGGGACACCTGCCTCCTCGGCGGCGGCGGCAGCAGCCTCTGCAGCGGCCTGCTTCTCCTCTTCGGCCTTGATCTCGTTGATCCGGTCGCCGGGGCCTTCGATGCCGTCCTCGATCTCAACGTTCGCCACATCGTCCGGCACCATGGCGATGCCTGGCTGTAATCCCGGCGTCGTTGCCGACTCTTTAAGAGCGGAGGGGTCACCGCGGCCAATGAACGCGTTCGTCACAAAGAGCAGGATCACCGTCAGCAGCAGCGCGTTCAGCACGTACTTGCCGCGCCGAGTGCCCATCAGAATGTGCGCCCGGTTCAACCACTGTGATATCTCCGGTGGTAGGTTCGTCATGTCTCTTAACGCCAGAAAAGAGATACGTTACCCTTGATTTCCATCTCACCCCCAGGGCTCAAATTTTTCCCCAAATACTCGCGACGTGCAAAGTGCTCGCGACCGCGCGAGAAAGCAGCGCAGCCTGCGTGGGGGGGAAGCGCGAGCAGAGCAGGGACTTTGGTCTGTGCTGTTCCACGGAGGGATAGTGCCGGGGCAAGTTGTAAGGTACCCGAGCGGCTGCCTCAAGGGACGCACACTCGGGCCTGCCCATTCGGTCGTACTTTCGGTCGTTCTACTAGTCAGTCCGCCGCTTCCTACGCTCTACGTTCACTCTTTCGCCGCGCTCCACCGCCCTCCGCCCACCACACTCCGCCCACCGCATCCGCATCCGCGTCCGCGTCTGCGTCTGCGTCTCCGGGGAAACTTTTCGGAGACCCGTGTGGCTGCCATGACGGACGCGGTGGGGTTGGTCCATCCATGGGCCGAGGAAGTGATCTTTTTTTTATCGGGAGAAGGTTTTTCCATGTTGCATGCTTATATGATCTGGGTTAGGGGAGGGGGGTGCGCTTAGAAAAGCTGGATTTCCACTTTGGGACCGGGACCCCGATCCATTATTCACTTTTGGGGAGGTGGGCACTTAGGTCCCACCCCATCCAGTGATTGCACTGCCTATACAGTGCTGGCTAGCTCCCCCACGTCTCGTAGATCTTGGAGCTCAACGCAGGCCCGATCCTGTGCACGCCAACCTCCTGCTTGAACTTCTCGTATAGCAGCGTCTCGCTGGCGCCGGCCGCGTTCAGGGCCTCGAGCAGCTCCGAAGGTGTATGGAACTGCCGCTGGATCTGTGTCGCCTTGTCCAAGGATACACCGCGCACCGTCATCAGCAGCCGGATGAACATCTCAGCCACGGTCGTCATGTTCGTCTTGCTCATGACCCCTTGGAACGTCTCAAAGTTGTACACCGCCTCCGACTTGAAGTGGTGTCGGAACTCCCGCAGCAAGCTGTGGTAGTCCGCCTGCGACGCTAGGTTCCGCGGCTCCATCACCACCAGATCCTTGTCCCGGTAGTACTGCTTCACCTCCTTGTCCAGCCGCAGCAGGTACCGCACCGTATCGTCGCTGCTCTTCGTCTTCTTCAGGTGGAAGTTTGAGTACGTGATGGCCATCGCCATGCACGTTTGGAGCGCCTCGCTGAACCGCGACACGTCGTTCGACATCTGCTCCTCGATCAGGTAGATGATCCGCCGGAGCCCCGTGCGCTCCAGCCGCGTCTTTTGCTCCCTGAACCGCCCGTCTTTGATCGACGCCGCCAGGTCGTCCAGCCGCTTTCGCTCAAAGATGAAGTCGAGCACGGCCCACTGGTTCGTCTCCTTGTTGGCGGCGACCCAGACGCCGTCTCCGACCGCCAGGGCACACGAGTCGGCGTCCACCCCGCGCACGCGCAGTTGCTCAGCAAAGAACCCACGCTCTTGCTTTGACCGCACCTCCCTGTTGTCCGACACGAACAGGATCTCGTACGACCCGGCCGGCCACCGGCGGTAGTGCACGCCGTGGTACTTCTCGGCCGCGAGATCAACGTTGATGCCGTGGAGAGAGACGGTGGAGCCGCCGCCGGAGCCGCAGCCGCAGCCGTAGCCGGAGCCCTCGCTCTGGCCGCCTTCGGCACCACCGTCGCCGGCACCATCGTCTTCTCCCATTGCGGCAGCCCCGGCGAGGTGTTTGGCGATCTCCTCGCCCTCGTCCGTCAGGTAGTAGTACTTGGGCCGGCCCTGTTCGATCACGTAGCCGTGCTTGATCAACGTGTTGACGCTCGACCACCCGCTGTAGAAGTTTCCTGACGTCGGGTTCGGCACGAGCGATGTGCTGCAGTGCGGCGTCGCGTACCGGATCACATCGTCCTTCTTCAGGCCTTCACGGTTGCGGTCGTGCGACAGCAGCGCCACGAGGATCGCGTACCCGCCGGAGTTCCTGCCAGGGATGTACTTGCGCTTCTTGGCCGGCTTCTTGGCCGGCTTCTTGCGCTTCTTGGCCGGTTCGTCCTCGTGCTCTTCGGATTCCTCGGCAGTTGCCTCCGGATACTTGTAGCCGTTCTCGTCGCAGTACCTCTGGAGCTTCTTGGCCATCTTGGCAGCCATCTTATCGCCTATATACTTCAGGCTGGGGAGTTGATCAGGGTGCCGCAGGGGCGTCTCGCACTCTCTTATGCTCCTGAGCGCACGCGCATACGTCGATGCGTTCGGAGCACTACGGCGCACGAGCTGCTTGTACTCGGCCTCGATCCACTCGCTGAAGAGGTGCTTGATGTCCTGGCCGAGATCCATGTAAACAAGTAGGAGAGTGGGATCAAAAAATAAAAATTGGAAAGATATATACAGAGTTTAAATGGAGAGCCAATGGGCTAGTGCACCAAGCGCTGGCCGGGCTTTTCCTTTGAGGCCGGCTTTTCGGGCTGTGTCTTGGATGCCTCGATCTTGTCGAGCTCCTTGTACATGTTCTTGGCTATGAAGTGGTCGCTGGCGGCCTGCTTGTACTCGAGCTCGGCCTCCTTGGCCTTGACCCTCGCTTGCAAGTCGGCGATGCGCTTTTCGTCGGCGACGAGCTCCTCCGGGGTCGGTGCACGCATCCGTGTGTACCGCAGCCACTGCATCCACTGGACGGGCAGCTTGTCGTAGTAATCGACCATGAACTGCTGCTTCCCGTTCGGTTCCCAGATGCGCCGGGCCCTGTACTTGCTGGTGCCTTCGGGGTAGAACTCCCAGTATGTGCTGCCGTTGAGGTCGTATCCAACGAAGAACCGCTTTCTGAACGGCACGTTCCTCAGGCTCCTCCACTTGTAATAGATCTGGCGCCACTTGGGCACCACCTTGTTAATCCGCTCCATGCTCTAAGAAATTGCCAGAAATCCCCCCCCCCCCATATAGAAAAATCTATACTGTGGAAAACCTGTACTGTGGAAAAACCTGTAATGTAGAAAACCCCTACACTGGGGAGGTGCTGGGGAGGTGCGGCTCCCCGCGCTCGGGGAAAGATCTCGGGATTCAGCGCCGCTAGTTTCATTTCCTCTTTGAGCGACCCGCATGATTGCAGCGTCCACCACCGGACAATCCTTCTACGCCGGCCCGACAGGACATCATACCACGAGCCTTGGAACCGTCCCGCAGATGTTCGTCAGTTGTCGCATTTTTCTCACACTAGCATCGTCGTCCATCGTCGCATGGCAGCTGACGCAGTCAAATCGTACGGCGCCTGCCAGACGTCGTTTCATTCCCCTTTGAGCGGCTGTTTTAGCTTGCGACCCGATTCCACCTATTTTTCGCAGGAGCAGTAAGCGAAGGAAAAAAAAAAAAAAACAATCTGTACGTATATAAGGAGGCTCAGCGCCGGCTCCGCATGGCCGTCTGCACAGCAGTCAGTGCAGTGAGCACACTTTTTTTCTGACCGTCAGAGGATGGTTTTGAGGCTGCTGGCTCTGTTATTATCTGTGTTTAGTCTGGTTGCCACAGTGGATGCTGCCACAGTGGATGCTGCTACAGTGGATGCTGCCCCCGGAGTCGGCGCTAACGCTACCTTATACACGCTCTGCAGAAACTCGGATCTTTTCGACATGCTCGAAACGATCGCCAACTACGAGTCCCGGTTCAACGGCAGGTACCACTACGACTGGGTTTTCCTGAACGACCAGCCGTTCACCAAGGAGTTCAAGGAGCTCGTCGCCGCGAGCGTCTCTGGAACGGCCAAGTTCGGACTTGTCCCGCAGGAGCACTGGTCGCTACCAGAGTCCGTCGACCGCCAGCAAATGTTCCACCAGATGGCCGCATACCTCAACGACCCTGATGGGCCCGTCCCCTACGCCGACTCGCTCTCCTACCGCCACATGTGCCGCTTCGAGTCCGGCTTCTTCTACAGGCACCCCTTGCTCGCCCAGTACAGGTACTTCTGGCGAGTCGAGCCCGGGGTGCGCCTCCACTGCGACGTCAACAGAGACATCCTGCTGGAGATGCAGCAGAACGACTGGCACTACGGTTTTGCCATCAGCATGCTCGAGTACGAGAAGACAATCCGCTCGCTCTTCGGCCACTTCAAGGAGGCACTGAAAGACCTGGGCCAGGACGGCCTGCTCCAGGACTCGGACAACTACTCGGGCTTCGTCGTCGACGGCCGCCGCGACGACTACAACATGTGCCACTTCTGGTCCAACTTCGAGATCGGCGACCTCGACGTCTTCCGCTCGAAGGAGTACAACGACCTCTTTGAGAGGCTTGACGCCACAAACGGGTTCTACTACGAGAGGTGGGGTGACGCACCGGTCCGCACCCTGATCCTCGCTACGATCCTCAAGCGCGGCTCGATCCACCGGTTCGCGGACTTGGGTTACACCCACGCCCCTTACACGCAGTGTCCGCAAGACACCGAGCTCCGGGTCCAGAACCGGTGCTCGTGCGACCCCAGCATGGACTTCACCAAAAAGTGGTACAGTTGCAGCTGGTTCTTTGATCAGTTTGCCAACAACGCCAAGGCCATTTCACCGCTCACTTAGCATTCCCCCCTCCACCGTAGCATTTTAATAGACTAATTTCTACACATAGTACGTCTCCGCATACGAGGTCGTGATCCAGTCCATCGCAGCGTCTAGGTTTTCGCCCGTGAATGCGCTCACGCAGAGCAACTTCCAGCTTCTTTGCAGCTCGTCCAGGCGCAGTGCACTCTTGACAGCTCCCTCGAGCTGCTGCCTGTCGCCTGCGAACGTGTCGATCTTGTTGATCAGGATCACGAGTCCACACTGCGCGAGCCGTTCCTCTGCCAGCACGTTCGCCAGCTCTTTAAAGTTTTCCCTCAGCCTCTGCAGGCTCGACGCATCCACCACCCATACCAGGAAGTCCGTTCTCTCAAAGTAGTTGTACCAGAACGTCCGCAGCGACTGCTGCCCGCCGATGTCCCACACGTTCACGTTGAACCCATTGTACGCCAGCGTGTCGATGTTGAACCCCACCGTCGGTGCAATCTCGCCGGTATCCTTGCCGAGGAGCCGCCGGACGATCGTCGTCTTGCCTGCGGCGTCCAATCCCAGCATCAGCACGCGCACCTCGCGCTCCTTGAGCTTCTGCTTGCGGATGATAGAGAGAAGGCCCATGCAAGAAGAGGGGGAGGTTGTGTTTTTTTCTTCCTCTCTCTTGGTATGGCCAAGCAGTCATGTATCCTTGAGTTCTGCGGCGGCAAGAAGGCCGTCAAGCAGGAGAGGATCGTTGCACAGGGAGTTGTGTGCCCCGTATGCACGATCTCGCTGGATGCGATGCGGATCGAAGAGCGCGAGGCCCATGTAGATCGGTGCCTCTCGGTAGATACGCTCACTGCCACTACTAGTTATAGAAGCGTCAAAGTGGAGTCCTCACCGGCCCCGAAGCGGGCGAAGAAGTCGCCGCAGGGGAAGGATCATACCAAGAAGCGCAAGAGGACCAAAACGCCCGCCAAGGAAAGAACGCCGAGGCTGCCGAAGGCTACCATTCCGGAGTTCAAAATCCTTGATCTCGGAACCAAGATCGCCGTCGATGCCTTCTGCTTTGCGCCCGACGAGACGATCGACGTCTACCTGCTCTCACACTTCCACTCGGACCACTACGGTGGCATGTGCAAATCGTGGAACCGTGGCAGGGTGATCGTGGCGACTGGTGCCACTGCCCGGCTAGCCGTCGGCAAGTTCAAACTCCCGGAGGAACTGTTCTTCACGGTCGAATACGGCGAGAAGAAGCGGATCCCGGGCACGGAGGTCGACGTGACTTGCTTCGATGCGAACCACTGCCCAGGAGGTGGTATCTTTGTGCTCGAAGGCTGCGGGAGGCGGTACTTGCACTGCGGCGATTTCAGGGTGAACAGGCGCATGATCGAGCAGCTGATCCCGTACAAGTGGTTCGACCGGGTCTACCTGGACGACACGTACCTGGACCCGCAGCACAGTTTCCCTCGGCAGGAAGACGTCATTGAGGCGGTCTCCCGCGTCGTTGTCGCCAAGAGCGAGGAGGCCAAGGCCGGCGGTGGCCGTGGCCGTGGCGGTGGCCGTGGTGTGGGTCACGGTGTCCAGCAGCGTCTGACAGACATGTTCGGTCTGTCGACGGCGAGCGCCACTAAGGAGTTCTTGGTCGTCGTCGGCACCTACTCGTTGGGCAAGGAGCGGCTGGCCATTGAGATCGCCAAGAGGCTCGGGTCCAAGATCTTCTGTGACGAGCGCAAGGCCGATACGTTTGGGCGGCTACAGTGGGGCGACCTTGACGAGCTGCTCGAGACGGACCCGGAGAAAGCCTGCGAGTGCCGCGTGCACCTCGTGACTCTGATGGGCATGAACAAGGCCTCGCTGCGGAACTACCTGAAGAAGTACGACCGGCACTACAAGTCGGTCGTTGGAATCAGCCCGACCGGCTGGGCGTACCGGCATCGGCCGATCGCGATGCCCGAGGACAAGACGGACCCGTCCTACCTGGACCAGTTTATAGACGCGCCGAAGATGGCAGAGGTCGAGCTGTCGGCACTGAACCAGATCAACTCGCGCAACAAGGAGGAGCGCCAGAAGGGACTCGTGATCTCCAAGACGCTGACCGTGCCCTACAGTGAGCACTCCTCGTTCAGGGAGCTGTTCTACTTTGTGAACCGGGTCCCCTGCGGGCGGTGGATCCCCACGGTGAACACGAGTTCGATGGAGACCAACGAAATGTGGATTTCGATGTTCCAAAAGCATGCAAAGCTAGACCTGTCGGGCCTGTAGCACCGGCCTCGAAATACCAATCTGATTACACGATATCTTACACCCACCCCCTCGCGGGTCTCGAAGCCCATAGAAAAAAGACTGGGGAAGCTTTCTCCCGCGCTCTCGCGGTTTGTTTAGAGAAAATCTTTTTTTAACTCCCACCCTCACCAAAAAACCGCCCCCTGATTGATCCCCACCCTTTTTAAAGAGCATCGCCAACCGCAGTATGGAAATCAGCCGGACGCTGGAGAACGCTATCCTCAGCCCGGACGCCCAGCAGCGTCAGCAGGCCGAGCAGCAGCTCAACCAACTGGCCCAGGACGACTGGGTCAGCTATATGGTCCAGATGACCCAGGTTCTGGGCGGTAACGACCAGAAAACAGAGGTCAGGATGCTGGCCGGCTTGGGAGTCAAGAACCAGCTGACGTCGAAAGACGTTGCCAAGAAGCAGGCGCAGGCGGACCGCTGGGAGCAGATGGACCCGCAGGCGAGGCAGCAGATCAAGGACGTTGCCATGAACACGCTGCTGACGCCCGACGACCGCGTCGCCAACCAGTCTGCGCAGCTCGTCGCCGCCATCGCCGACATTGAGCTCCCGAAGGACCAGTGGCCAGAGCTGATGCACGTCATCGTCGACAACACCAAGTCCGACCGGCCCGTCAACGTCAAGAGAGCCTCTTTGCTCACGATCGGATACATCTGCGAGACGGCAGACCCGTCCAACCCGGCCGTTGCCGCCCAGAGCAACGGTATCCTGATCGCCATCGTTCAAGGTGCGCAGCCCAGTGAGCCCAGCGTCGTCGTGCGCCGTACGGCCATCTCGGCCCTCGTCAACTCGCTCGAGTTCATCTCGGGCAACTTTGAGAGAGAGGGAGAGAGAAACTACATCATGCAGGTCGTCTGTGAGGCCACCACCGCCGACGACCCTGAGCTGCAGGCCCTCGCCTTTGGCGCACTCGCCCGCATCATGTCGCTATACTACTCCTACATGGGCGTCTACATGGAGAAGGCCCTCTACGGCCTGACCGTTTCCGGCATGCAGAGCACCGACGACCGTGTCGCCTGCATGGCCGTCGAGTTCTGGTCGACCGTCTGCGAGGAGGAGCTCGAGATCCAGCTCCAGCGCGAGGAGATGTCCGAGCCTCCTTCTGACCTGGTCTCCTACAACTTTGCGCTCGTTGCCATCTCGGACGTGCTTCCAACGCTCCTGAACTTGCTCACACGCCAGAACGATGACCCCGATGACGACTCCTGGTCCGTCGCCATGGCTGCCGGCGCCTGCCTCCAGCTCTTCGCCCAGAACACGGGCAACTACGTTGTCAGACCGACGCTGCAGTTCGTCGAGCAGAACCTCGCCGGCCCCTCGTGGCGCCAAAAGGAGGCCGCCGTCATGGCCTTCGGCTCGATCCTCGACGGTCCTGACCGTAACGAGCTCCGCTCCGTCATCCAGCAGGCCCTGCCTCCAATCCTCCAACTCATCAAGGACGAAAATGAGAGCGTCAGAGAGACCGTCTCGTGGTGCCTCGGCCGCATCGCCGACCTCGTTGTCGATGCTATCGACCCACAGACTACCCTGCCGCCACTTCTTGAGGCCGTTGTGCAAGGTCTCCAGGACGAGCCAAAGGTCGCCACCAACTGCTGCTGGACTCTGATCAACTTGGAAGAGCAGCTTTGTCACGATGCTCCAGAGCAGCAGACTTCCGTGATGTCCCAGTACTACTCGGGCCTCGTTCCGATGCTGCTGCAGATCTCAGGCAGAAGCGACAACGAGAACAACGCTAGAACGTCGGCCTACGAGGCCCTTTCGTCGCTCGTGCTCTACTCTGCCCAGCAGGATATGCCGTTCGTGTCGCAAGTCGCCACTGAGTCTCTAAACCGCCTCGAGCAGACGATGCAGGCTCAGCAGCAGGGCACGAACCTCTCCGGTGAGAACAGGGCAGAGCTCCAGGAACTCCAGTCGAACATCCTCTCGCTGCTCACCAACGTTGTGCGCCGGATTGGTCCGGAGGTCAGCAGTGTCGCAGACAGGCTCATGGAGACCTTCTTGCAGCTGCTCCGCATGCAGGACAGAGACTCTGTCATCGAGGAGGACATCTTCATGGCCATCTCTGCCGTTGCATCTGCCGTCGACGCCCAGTTCGTCAAGTACATGCCGGCCTTTTTGCCGTTCCTTACCGGCGCTCTTGAGAACGTCGATTCGCCAGTCTGTGACTCGGCCATCGGCCTCGTCGTGGATATCTGCCACTCCCTCGGACAGGAGTTCATTCCGTACTGTGCCGGTATTATGAACATCCTCGGTACTATGCTGACGAGTTCGAACGTGCGCCGGGAGCTGCGTCCTCTGGTGCTCTCTGCCTTCGGTGACATTGCATCCTCGATCGGCAAGGAGTTCATCCAGTACCTGGAGGTCGTCATGAACGTCTGTGGTGCCGCTCAGAACCTCCAACTCGAGGAGCAGACCATCGAGAACGAGGACTACCTGTTGACAGTGAAAGAGGCCGTTCTGGACGCCTACGTCGGTATCGTCGCCGGACTTCACGACTCTCCAGAGGCCCTCCTCCCATACAGACAACAAATCAGTGAGTTCTTGATGAGCACATACACAGAGCCGCAGATGCAGCAAAACGAGTCGGTTGCCCGGTCCGCCATCGGCATGATCGGTGACATTGCACAGATGTATCCAGACGGTTCTTGGAAGCAGCTGTTCGAACAGCCGTGGGTTACAGACTACATCAAGAAGACGAGGTCGAACCACCACTTCGGCCAGCTCACCAGAGACACGGCGCGCTGGGCACGCGAGCAGCAGAAGCAGCAGCTGCAATAGATATGTATATTTTTTACTTTCCTCTTAATCTCTTTTGCATTACTTTCATCGTCTTTTCACCCTCCTCCTCCCTCCCTCCCGCTTTCCGCCCTAATGAGAAAATACGACATTAAGTTTTTTGATCGTAGCAAGTAAAGCCACAGATGTCTGCTTTCTCTGCAAACAGTTTCAGTGCTGACGGCTACTCCAAATCGCGGCCAACCTACCCTGCCGACTTCTACGACAAGATCAATGTGTACCACTCCGGTTCGTGGGGCACTTTGGTTGATCTTGGCTGCGGTCCCGGCGAGGCATCTCTGCCGCTCGTCTCGGAGTTTAGCAAAGTTATCGCCACAGATGTGAGTGCCACAATGATCAAGACGGCTCAGACGGAGTTTGGCAAGAAGGTTGAGTTGCTCAAGAAGGATGGCAAGCAGTACCCTGAGGTCGTTTGCAAAGTGTCTCCGAGCGAGGATCTCTCTGGAGTCGTTGTCAAAGACCACACGGTCGATATGGTCACCGCGGCTGAATGTGTGCACTGGTTTGACTGGGGCGCATGGCTCGACGAGATGTCTCGTGTGATCAAGCCCGGTGGATCATTGATCTACTTTGCTTACTGTGATCCGTGCTTTGTCGACTATCCTGACCTCCAGGACCTCTACAACGAGCTCGTGTACGAGAAGGGTGACTTCATCGGCCCATACTGGCAGCAGCCCGGCAGGAACTATCTCCGAGCCATGTACCGTCCTCTCAACGAGAAGGTGGCCACAGACGATCGTTTCACCGACGTTGTTACTGAGTACTACAGTCCACTGAACGATAGGCATTCTAGTGGCAGCGAGAACAAAATGGTGATCGAGTACGACTGGACCGTGCAGCAATTCGTCGATTACGTCAACACCTGGAGCTCCTCGCACAGTTGGAACGAGTCCCACCCTGGCCGGGACGCTGGCGAAGAGTACTACGAGAAGCTTCGGGCCAAAAAGGGATGGACGAAGGAGACGGTGGTTACTCTCTCATGGGATACGGTGTACACGTTTGCCAGAAAGAAGTGAGAAAATCCTACCTGGCAGATCATATGTAACAGGTTCATTTAATTCTAGATCCGAATGCCAAGACTTTTTAAGGGACCCTCGTTTGAGTGCGGGGAAATTTATTCAGGGGTACAATTCTGAAACAGATCTGCCATCAAAGAGCACATCTACGCCAAGACCGTCCAAACCCCCAGTACAGTTTGCTGACAAGTTCACCCCGTGGCACCTGGACTTCATGAACCTGTCTCCTGATCCTGCGATCAAGCAGTCCTACAACTGCGTCCTTCCTTTAGGTCTTCAACGTTGTTTTGCGATATCGCTCCCTGAAAGGGCCGGCTGCTGGGGAGGTGTTCGATATGCTGAAGTATATCGTAAGGCACTACGGTAATACTACTGGTCTGATGGTTGGCAGCGCAACGTGTTTAAAGTTACCTGTAATACATCTCCGATTGAGGTAAATACTAAGTCCCAAGTCTCCAAAATATCCCACCCTGGATTTCTACCGTGCGACTAGTTCGCTGTCGCGGTAGTAGACTATGGCTGGTGGGGTCGATGTGTTGTTCTGTGACGTAGTGTCTAGGGCACTTCTGGGAGAAGAGTAATTCGGTAGACACTCGGCAGACGCTCTCCAGATGTCAGGGAGACGCCCTGGCATGGTCTCTACGTCCTACTTCCTACTTTGCAGTATGGCCAACTGCCTGGCTGACCGGCCTGCGGCCAGCCTTCCTCTTGGTCCTTAAAGAGTTTTTATTATGGTACTTTATAAGAAAGACGACCCGCCTTACTCCTCGTCGGCGTTGCCACCCTTTCTGGCGATCAGAGCCTTTCTGTCCTTGTCAAGGTGCAGCTTGGTGATGACAACCTTGGATGGGTGGATGTTGATTGGAACGGCAGCACCGTTAGACTTCTCCTTGGTGAGCTTCTCGAGCTGGATGGCAAACTTGAGTCTGTAAACGGAGGAGATCGTTCCCTCCTGGCCCTTCTTGGAGCCGCGCACAATGAGGACGGAGTCGTCCTTTCTAACTGGGAGAGCCTTGACGCCGTACTTCTCGGCGAGGTCCTTCGAGAGTGGGGCAGAGAGCAGCACTCTTCTGACGGAGGATGGAGCATTGAAGTAGGCCTTTCTTGCCTTGCGTGGGCTAGACGAAACGTACTGCGAAACCTTGGCCATTTTTGTGTGGTGTGTGGTATAGGTTTGTGCAAGAAACCAGGAGAGCTCTTTTCTGAGGGGGATGAAAAATCTGAAAAAAAAAATCAACGGGACTGCGGTGCGAGGTGTTTATTTCTGGGTCACGTGCATCGAAGACGTTACCCGATGCCTACCACTGGGGGATTGTTTTCCTCTTGGCTCTCGCGCACCGTTTTTTTTTTATCATTGAGAATTGTTCTGTGGGGAGGGACCCTGGCGCGGCCGTCGATAAGAGATCGAATCTATTTGGCCGAGATCGGGCTGGCTGGGGGGACAGGCACAACCAGCAGTGAGTTGATTTAGGGGGGTCAGTAATTGGTCTCAGATTGGTCGTCCTGGGGTGGGGTCCTGCTGGTATGGATCCCTTCTGGGCTGAGGCCCTTCTACGGTCCTTCTTGGTTGGTTTCCCGACTTCCCCTAATGGGGTACCGTGACCGCCATACTATGGTCAGGTGTCAGGCAGGGTTTAGGTGCAAGTGTGGTTGCCAGTTCTGAACTGTGCACCGGTTGTAGTGCGTTGCGTTGCGTTGAATTGGGCCGGAGTGAACTGGTTGCTGGCTGCTGGCTGCTGTTGTAAGCTGGGGCGTGGCAGGGGTGGTGCATCTGCCAAGTCCGTACTTTTGCCCCCCCCCCTCACTCGCTACTTCCCACCCTTCCCTTCGTTCTACATCTCCTACGCGACCGAACGTGTCTCGAAAATTACGCTCGATCTGCCGCATAGAAACAATTGGCCAACAACCTGCATTCTAGAATGCGATGCTGCATCTGCCTGTTTCGGCATCGTTATGGTCCTTGGGAGCGGGGCGTTTAGTCTGGCGCGAACGCGGGTGGGTCATGTACTGCGCTGGGGAAGCAGGGTGCGGTCGTTAACGATTTGCACCCCGGATACCCCATGTATCTCGGGCGGCGTCTGTAGACCCGGCTAACCCCGGCATCCCCCGGCATCCCCCGCCTCTCCCGCCTCTCCCGCCTCTCCCACCTCTCTCGTTCCATTTGGGCGAAATTGTAAACGCCGAAGGCGCGATTACTAAGTCCCGGCGGGAGGCGCCAAAGTTGTGGGAGAGTTGCTACGCCAAAAATAAAGTACGCCAAAAACGCCGAATGTTACGGTTAAATCACGGGTCGGATACGGACTCGTGAACTCGTTGACGGCCCGCTCCAAAGGGCTAACACCGATAAAAGGCGGCAAGCCAATCTGATCCATCTGTCCCACCTCAAAGGAGTCGCAACCTAGAGAGGCTCGCTGACGTCCTAATCGGATTTCTCGGCTTGCGTCTGTTGTCGTTTTTTTCACGCTGGCGCTTCCCCATTTGGCGCCTGGAACACGGACGCGTAAACTAAACAATGTTTTTATGTTTTTTGCGGGCGTATCCTACGCACTTTTCGCGTATTTAAATAAGTAGGTCTGCCCCCAAATCTTAACTTTCCTCCCTCCCTACTTTCTTTCTTCCATATCCTTCAACATGTATGTCTTCAAGCGTGACGGAAGACGTGAAAGCGTCAGATTCGACAAGATCCAGGCCAGAGTCTCCAGACTCTGCTACGGTCTTGACGAGAAGCACGTCGACTACGTGAGCATCACCAAGCGCGTCATCCAGGGTGTCTACGAGGGTGTCACCACCGTCGAGCTCGACAACCTGGCCGCCGAGACCGCTGCTACGATGACCACGCAGCACCCGGACTACGCCATCCTCGCTGCCCGTATCGCTGTTTCGAACCTGCACAAGCAGACCAAGAAGCAGTTCTCCGAGGTTGTCTCCGACCTCTACCACTACTACAACGCCAAGACCCACAAGAAGTCGCCAATGATCGCTGACGATGTCTACAAGGTCGTCATGGAGCACAAGGACGAGCTGGACTCCGCCATCAACTACGACCGCGACTTCCAGTACAACTACTTCGGCTTCAAGACCCTCGAGCGCTCCTACCTGCTGAGAATCGACGGCAAGGTCGCCGAGAGACCCCAGCACATGATCATGAGAGTCGCCGTCGGTATCCACGGCGACAACATGAAGAAGGTCATTGAGACTTACAACCTCATGTCCGAGCGTTACTTTACGCACGCCTCGCCAACCCTCTTCAACGCCGGCACCCCACGTCCTCAGATGTCGTCGTGCTTCCTGGTCGCCATGAAGGACGACTCCATCGAGGGAATCTACGACACCCTCAAGGAGTGCGCTCTGATTTCCAAGACCGCCGGTGGCATCGGTATGCACATCCACAACGTTAGAGCCACCGGTTCCTACATCGCCGGTACCAACGGTACCTCGAACGGTATCATCCCAATGGTTCGTGTCTTCAACTCGACCGCCCGTTACGTCGACCAAGGTGGCAACAAGCGTCCTGGTGCCATCGCCGTCTACTGCGAGCCATGGCACGCCGACATCTTCGACCTCTGTGACATCAGAAAGAACCACGGCAAGGAGGAGATCCGCGCCCGTGACCTCTTCCCGGCCCTCTGGATCCCTGACCTCTTCATGAAGCGTGTCGAGTCCAACGCCGACTGGACCCTCTTCTCGCCATCCGAGGCTCCAGGCCTTTCGGACGTCTACGGCGACGAGTTCGAGCAGCTCTACGAGCGCTACGAGCGCGAAGGCCGTGGCAGACGTACCGTCAAGGCCCAGAAGCTCTGGTACCACATCCTCGAGGCCCAGACCGAGACCGGTACTCCGTTCATGGTCTACAAGGACTCGTGCAACCGCAAGTCGAACCAGCAGAACAGAGGCACCATCAAGTCCTCGAACCTCTGCTGCGAGGTCGTCGAGTACTCCTCCCCTGAGGAGACCGCCGTCTGCAACCTTGCCTCGATGTGCCTCCCAGCCTTTGTCGAGCACGACGACGACCACACCTGGTACAACTTTGAGAAGCTGCACGAGGTCACCAAGGTTCTCACCAGAAACCTCAACCGCGTCATCGACCGGAACTACTACCCTGTTCCACAGGCCCGCCTGTCGAACATGAAGAACCGTCCAGTTGCCCTGGGTGTCCAGGGCCTTGCCGACACTTTCTTCATGTGCAGGCTGCCGTTCGACAGCCCTGAGGCCCGCGAGCTCAACATCCAGATCTTCGAGACGATGTACCACGCTGCCCTCGAGGCCTCGTCGGAGCTGGCCACCGAGGAAGGTATCTACGAGACCTACGAGGGCTCTCCAGCCTCGAAGGGTCTTCTCCAGTTCGACCTGTGGGGCAAGAAGCCTACTGACCTGTGGGACTGGGACACTCTGAAGGGCAAGATCGCCAAGACCGGTCTGCGGAACTCGCTGCTGGTTGCCCCAATGCCAACTGCCTCGACTTCGCAGATCATGGGCTTCAACGAGTGCTTCGAGCCATACACGTCGAACATCTACTCTAGAAGGGTTCTTGCCGGCGAGTTCCAGATCGTCAACCCATACATGCTGCGCGACCTCGTCAACCTCGGCATCTGGAACGACGCCATGAAGAGCCACATCATCTCGGACAACGGTTCGATCCAGAACCTGCCGAACGTTCCAGACGAGCTCAAGAAGCTGTACAAGACCGTCTGGGAGATCTCACAGAAGTCTATCATCGACATGGCCGCCGACAGAGGTGCCTACATCGACCAGTCGCAGTCGATGAACATCCACCTGAAGTCGCCAACGATGGGCAAGATCACGTCGATGCACTTCTACGGTTGGAAGAAGGGCCTCAAGACTGGTATGTACTACCTGCGGACGCAGGCCGCCGCCGCTGCCATCCAGTTCACCGTCGACCAGGATCTTGCCGAGAAGGCCGGCCTCACCGAGGCCATTCTCGAAAACCTGCACATCCTCAAGTACCAGCCACGCAAGACTAGTGCCGTCGAGGACGTTGCCGCCGCCGTCGTTGAGAAGGCAGCCAACGCTGCCGTCCAGGCCGCTGCCGACGCCACCGCCCCAGGCTCTGGCGCCAACTCCGTCGAGAGCTCGATGATCTCTGAGTCTACTCCGGCCCCAGACACCCCAGAGTCTGCTGCCTCGTCCGTCGAGAGCTCGATGGCCGACCTCTCCTTGAAGGGCAAGAAGGAGGACGCTGCTGCCCCAGCCAAGGCCGCCGAGGCCGAGGCTGGCGCTGCCTCGAAGGACACCGAGGAGTCCGAGTTCGACATCTACAACTCGAAGGTGATCGCCTGTGCCATCGACAACCCAGAGTCGTGCGCTATGTGCTCTGGTTGATCCGGGTTAGACGTTGATTATTGCGTTTATCCTCTCTGTCTTTGACTTTTCTTTCTTTTTATAGGTTTAATACGGGATTTGTCCAAGTGATAGTAGGAAGGCTGTGTGGTGGGGCGCGTTAGAGCTGTGGGGCGCGCGTTAGAGCTGCAGGGCGGGGCAGGGAAAAGTTACGGGGAGTAATGGAAACGAGAAAAAGTTAGGGCGAGGTGAGGCCAGCTTTACCCTGCCCGCGAGGCCAGCGTGTTTCAGGAGGGGAGGGGAGGGGGCCAGGGAGAAAAAGTTTTAGCAAACGGTGGGCCAAACAGCAGCGAAAGCAGGGGGGAATTGGGGTGGAAGGACGCGTAGAATGTAAAAGAGAGAGTATATATAGGAAATTTGCCCACTTCAAAAAAAAAAAAAGGATACACACCTTAAAGGAAAGCAAAGGGAAGAGATCAGTATGAGTGAAAAGCTGACATCTGAGCAGATCGAGGAGTTCAAGGAGGCGTTTTCGATCTTTGACAAGGACGGGGACGGCAAGATCAGTGCGAGCGAGCTGGGCACGGTGATGCGGGCGTTGGGCCAGAACCCGACGCAGCAGGAGCTGAACGATCTGGTCAACGAGATCGACACGAACGGCAACTCGACGATCGAGTTCAGCGAGTTCCTGACGATGATGGCTCGGCAGATCAAGGAGCAGGACGTTGAGGAGGAGATTCTGGAGGCGTTCAAGGTGTTTGACAGCGACGGCGACGGCAAGATCTCGCAGACCGAGCTGGTGCGTGTCCTCACCACGATCGGCGAGCGGCTGACCGACGAGGAGGCCCAGCAGATGCTGCAGGCTGCCGACACGGACGCTGACGGCCAGATCGACATCGAGGAGTTTGCGAGAGTGCTGCGCGGCAAATGAGGAGGGAGGAGGGTTATCCAAAACACAGTGCGCTGTACAGTTTAATGATCAAGAGATAGGAGGAGGAGGAGGAGGAAGGCCATGGGCCTAACCCCTGGCCTGGCACCTAGTTAGTATGTTTTCTACTACTTCAATATAACCAAGTTGTTTTCAGTATGTGTAGCTGGCTAGGCGGACTGATTCGTGCCCAGTTTCTGGCCGTGTCCCTGGAACGGCGTTTGCTCGGTGGCGGCACCGTGAGCAGATGGGTTTGCTGGCGTTTGTGTTGATGGCTCCGGCGCCTCCTGCTGTCCCAGGCCAGAGAAGAGTTGGGCGACGGCGACTCCGTCGTAGCGGGAGTCCCTGACGTCAGCCTCCCGGATGTAGTCGATGCCCGTTGGGGTGTCGAAACTGTGCTCAGCACGCTCGATTAGCGAGGAGCCGAGGTCCGTGACGGGTGCGAGCCAGCCTCTGCCGAGGGCCAGGCCGGCGAGGATGCCCAGCAGGTGGCCGATGAACGAGGAGTTCGGGACCATCAGGAAGACGAGCGCGAGGAAGATGAACGGCACGGAAAGAGCAGGCACGGACCAGCGGCCAAAGAGCTCGACGCTCTTGCTCTCGAGCGACTGCAAGTACGAGAAGTAGCTGATCAGCGAGAAGACCCAGCCGGAGGCGCCGAGCACGCCCGTGTTCGGGTAGAAGAAGAGGCCGAGCGCGCAGAAGACGACTCCGCAGAGCAGCGCCAGCACGGCGAGCACGATGCCGGTGTGGACGGTGCCGTTGCGGCGCTCGAACTCGCACAGCGGCGCCCAGATCGAGACGACGTTGAAGAAGAGGTGCAAGAAGCCCGCGTGCACGAGCGGGTACGTCAGCAGCCGGTACCACTGGGCCGGCTCCAGGATAGACTGCGGGACGAGGCAGAGGAGGTCCTCGAGTGGGAAGAAGATCGAGGCGGCGTAGACGCACACGAGCAGCAGCGTCAGCAGCAGCGAGTACAGCGGCACTCCGCGGCCGGGCGGCGCGACGTACCTGCCGACCTTGGCCGTGAAGTTGGTCAGGGAGTCCATTGGTTAGAGTATATAGGGGTGGGGAGAAAAAGCGAAGGGTGGGGAATGTAGCCAAAAGCTATTGGCAAGAGCCGAGGAACTCCATCACGTCCAGCGTGTTATCGCACCGGGCGACCGCCGAGGGGACCTCTTTGCGCAGGACTGCGATGTCCTGCAGGCTGTTTTCGTAGTCTTGTATGAGGGCCCCGATGGGGGCGTCATCAAGGTCGTCTCCAAGGGCCTCTCGCCTATACTCTCTGTTCTCCGCCAGCTGCCGGTCGACCCACGCCTCGTTCGCCTCGAACCGGGCCTTGCACAGCGCGTAGTACCGCTCAGGCTGCTCCCGCCGCAGCCGGCTCGTCGCCTCGAGCTCCTGCTCGACCGCCAGGTACGCGGCCCGCAGCTTGTCGTTGAGCGCAAAGTCGTACGGCTCGACCCGGCCGCCGCTCTCGGCGCGCACCTTCTTGAGCTCTGCAACGACGTCGCCCTCATCCGTCCCCTCATTGCCCTCCGTCTCCTCAGTGCCCTCCGTCTCCTCAGTGCCCTCCGTCTCCTCAGTGCCCTCCAGCACGACAGAGTGCCGCAGCGAGTTGAACAGCCGGTCTACAAACTGGTCCAGGATCAGCCTCTTCACCTTCTCGATCACCCTCGTCTCCGTGATTCCCTGCCTCCGCAGCGCCTCCAGGCACCGCCGCGTCAGGTACTGCTCGATTTCATCGTACAGGATGCGCAGCTCGCCCCGGGTTAAATGGATCTTCTGGTATTCGGCGTCCATACTAACTAACTATATAATAAGGGGTAAACACTCCGCCCCACACTTTCCAGACTGCCCTATTCGGACTCTCTGGGGCCCCCTTCTGCGGAGCTTCTGGGGACTTTCTGCGCGACTGCTGCGCGACTCTCTGGGGCCCGCCTATCGTCCAATTTACAGGGCCGATTTTCTGCGGCCTAATTTTTTTCCTAGGCTGCAAAAACACCAACTCATTAATCAAGAATGTAAGTATCGCCGGCGCCGCCAAGGTCCGCAACGGGCGGACCAATCGCCCTCGAAGCCCACTCCATACTAACCCCACGCCCAGGTCTGTCATCGTCGACGACCCTTACAGCCCCGCGTTCGCGCCCTTCCTCGGCTTTGCCGGCTGCTGCGCCGCCATGGTGTTCTCCTGCCTCGGTGCTGCCATTGGCACCGCCAAGTCCGGCCTCGGAATCGCCGGTGTCGGTGTCTTCAAGCCCGAGCTCGTCATGAAGTCGCTCATCCCGGTCATCATGTCCGGTATCCTCGCCGTCTACGGCCTCGTCGTCGCCGTCCTCATAGCCGGCAACCTCTCCCCTGGCGGCTACTCGCTCTACACCGGCTGCATGCATCTCGGCTGCGGCCTCTCCGTCGGCCTCGCCTGCCTCGCCTCCGGCTACACCATCGGCGTCGTCGGCGACGAGGGAGTCCGTGACCTCATGCACCAGCCCCGCCTCTTTGTCGGTATCGTCCTCATTCTTATCTTCGCCGAGGTCCTCGGCCTCTACGGCATGATCGTCGGTCTCATCATGAACACCAAGGGCAGCGCTGCCTAGGCGCAAGGACAGATCTCTTGCCTAGGACGTGCCTCCTAGGCTGTGCCTGTGCCATATAGACTCTTCAATATATATTTCAATGTTACACTACCTAACGTACCTAACGCTTTCTTTTTTTTTTTTTAGGCACTCACGTCCATTGCGTCGCCGCTTCCCTCGGCCAGGTTCACCTTGCCCTCGTCGTCAATGTACCGGCCCGAATGGTCCTCTAGGAACTGCACACTCCGCGCGCTGTCCAGGCACAGCATGTAGCTGCGCTTCACGTCCTCGATGTCCACCGCAGGCGCACGTCTCTTCTTGGCGATCTGGTAGCTCACGCTGATCAGGTTCGCCACGTACCGCAGCGACGTCTCCGTGCCGATCTTCGTCAGCAGCGCCAACGCGTTGTCCGTCATCTCGGTCTCCTCCTCCTGCGCTCTAATGCTCAGGATCTGCCGGATCTCGTCCTCGTTGTACGGCACCGTCTTGACGATGATCGTCCTGTCCAGCAGGTCCGCCGGCAGGCCGTGCGGCGAGCTGTAGCTCGTGCCGCGGGTCTTTGAGACGCCCCTGTTCGTGGCCATGATCACGATCGGACTGAACTCGTCCTCAAGGGCCCGGTTGATGTACGAGAAGCACTCGATGTCGAGCATGTGCACCTCGTCGATGAAGAGCACGCCCGGAACGATCTCCGCCTTGCCCTCCTCCTTCCACTCGCTCACCTTCTGGTTGATCTGGTCCCTCACCTCCGGTCTGATCTCACCAGTGTCGCCAGAGAACAGCGCCAGGAATCCCTGCTGGCGCGAGTTGATCACGTCGATGTCGTGCAAGGACACGGTGTGCACCACCTCCTTGCGCGTCTGCAGCTCGCCCTCTGGGCACGACACAAACCGCGTGTCCGCGCCCATCGCGTCGTAGTCGCGCGCACGCGCATACGACCGGCCCAGCTTCGTCACTTTGCCGTTGGACTTGTCGATCGAGATCACGTCGCCCGCAAGGACCTTCTCCTTCGTCAGCTCGTCGATCATCTTGTTGCCGAGCTCGTAGATCGTCTCCATGTCGGTCGTCTTGATCGTCAGCTTGCCCTGCTTGTGGCCGCCCGTCAGCGACCGGTCGATCTGCACCTCGACGACCTCGCCCTCGATGATCTCCGTCTGCTCCTTGATCTTGATGCCGATGCTCTTGCGGAACGCCTGCGTCAGCGCCTCCGTCTTCGAAATCTCCTTCGAGAACACCTCCGAGGCCGCAACGCCCGTGAACGGCACGTCGCTGCCAAGGCTCTGCGACAGGCCCATCGCGATCGCCGTCTTGCCGGTCGATGGAGGGCCCGCAAAGAGCACCGCACGGCCCGCAATCTTGCCTTGCTGGATCATCTTGAGAATCACGCCGGCGGCCTTTCTGGCCTGCTTCTGGCCCACCATGCCCTGCGCAACCTCTTTCGGCTGCAGGTGCTCGTCAAGACCGAGACCCGTGATGTGCGAGTGTGCCGCAATCAGCGACAGGTGGTCGCTAGTGCCCTGTTCGGATGTCGTCTGGATGGACATTGGGGGGGTTTCTATAAAGGGGAGAAAACCTTGAAAGAAATTTGAGGCCTTTTTTTTTTACACCCACCGCTCTTTTTTTTGGTGCACGGTTTTGCTCCCCCCTCTAATCTACCCTATAGATAGATACCGTTGGTACCACCGTTCCCGCCATGTCCTGCTTCGCCTGTTGCTTCCCGTGCCTCCTAGAGTCCACGCCGACCCTCAAGATCGAGAGCACCAACTTCAAGATCCTCGACCTCCTCGGCGAAGGCGGCTTCTCCTACGTCTACCTCGTCCAGAACGCCAGAGACCCTTCTAAGCAGTACGCCCTCAAGAAGCTCCGGTGCCCCTACGGCAACGCCAACTTCCAGCAGGCGCTCGGCGAGCTCGAGGCGTACAAGGAGTTCGACTCGCCGTGGATCATCCGGTCGATTGATTCGTCGGTCGTCCAGGAGCCCGACGGCTCCAAGACGCTCTACATCCTGCTGCCGTACTACGACCGAGGCTCGCTCCAGGACCTCATCGACGCCAACAGCGTCAACGGCGACAGTATCACCGAGGACGAGGCGCTGCGGCTCTTCTGTGGAATATGCAAAGGTCTCGTTGCCATGCACCGGCACCAATTGAAGAACGAGGCCTACAAGATGACCGCTGGTACGAAGAAACTAGGACCGGGACGGGGATGGGGACATGGACAGGTACGTTCGGGTGCCTCCGGTGCCTCCAATGCCATCGACGCCTCTGTCCCCACCGAGGACGACCCGTTCCTGTCGCCCGAAGAGCGCGCCGGCGCCGGCATGGCCGCCACCGAGCTCGTCGAGTCCATCCCGATGGCCCACCGCGACATCAAGCCCGGGAACGTCATGCTCTCCAGCGACGGCAGCCCCGTGCTGTGCGACCTCGGCTCGTGCGCCAAGGCCCGCGTCCACCTAACGACCCGCTCGCAGGCCGTCGCCGAGCAGGAGAAGACGAACGAGCTCTGCACGCTGGCGTACCGTGCGCCCGAGCTGCTCGACATCAAAGTCGGCGACCGCCTCGACGAGAAGGTCGACATCTGGTCGCTCGGCTGCACGCTCTACGCACTGCTCTACGGGTGCTCGCCGTTCGAGCGCGAGCAGCTGCTGAACGGCGCCAACATGACGCTGGCCATCTCCTCCGGCACTTACAGCTTCCCCGACGAGCCACAGTTCTCCGACGAGCTCAAGGGCCTCGTGCGGTACTGTCTTGAGGTTGATCCGGAGAAGCGCCCGGCCATTGAGGATGTTTTGACCAAGGCCGAGTACCTCGAGAGGGGAGACCAGTAGCGAACCCCTACGTACCACGGCCCTCACAATCCCTCCAGCCCTCACAATCCATCCGGCCCTCACAATCCCTCCAGCCCTCACAATTCCTCCAGCCCCCACTGAACACGCAACTGGAATTTTTTCTACGTCACCTACAACCGTTCTGCATACCACTCTTTGATAACCGATCCCATGTCCGGGATCCCGCCACCGCCACGGAAAACAGCGCCGCCAGGCAAATCGAGTCCTGCTAGTCCCGTCGGCAAGAACGGCCAGGGAGAGTTCTCCTCGTACCAGTACGCGCCGAGCACAATGGAGGGCTGGAATGACTGCCCGCTAGATCTGCCAAAGGCTAGAGGTAACGGTGGCAGCTCGTCGAGGTCTGGGTCGAGGTCTGGGTCGAGGTCGTCGTCGCGCTCGTACCGCGTGCCGAGCTACCCGTCGTTCATGGACGGTGGGTCGCTGCAGTCGCATCGGAACCCAGGCGTGAACGTGGGTGCAAACGCTAGCAGCACGAGCCTGGCGTCGTCGTCCTCTTCTACGACCCCAACTCCGGGCCAGTCTGGAACTGCCGCCGCCAGCGTCCCTCTCCCGCCGCCATCGCGCAACGCGTCCTCGCCAAACCTGCAGGCACAGTCCCGCGAAGAAGAGCAGCTGCTGAAAGAGGTCGACGTCGAGCAAGAGATGAAGGATCTGCTTGCCCGGCCAACGACGCTGCCGCCGAGGGAGTTCGAGTACTACAGAGCAAAGCTGAGCGACCCGTCGGTATTCCGAAGCAGGGACAACCAGGTGTTCTTGGCAACCTTGTTCAAGGAGTTGAAGAGTGGAGGCGACGGCGACGGCGACGGCAATGGCAATGGCAATGGCGACGCACTCATCGTCGAGTTCATGCGCAACCGGGTCGGCGTTACCTGGTGCGTTTCACTGCGCAAAGTGATCGGCAGCTTAGCCTAGTTATTTACATGTTAACTCTGTAATGTGTACTATTTAGTTCTTAAACGTGAACGTCTTGTCCAGCAAGTCCCTCGCCGTGTTGACCTTCATCGCCAGGTACGGCGAGCCTCCCCGGTCCGGGTGGTTGAGAATCATCATCTTGCGGTGCCTGCTCTTGAGCACCTGTGGCGTCAAGTTCAGCACCTGCTGCTGGTTGATGCCGAGGATCAGCAGCGCCTCCGTCTGCGTCATCCTGTCGTTGAATCCTCCAGGGTACTGCGCAAACAGCTTGTCGTAGTACTTCTCCTGGCTGCTGGCCTGCGGGTTCACCAGCTTGATGCCGTTCAACCGTGCAATGTCCTTCGGCGTCAGCCGCGCGTACCGCTTCGATGCGTTCACGCCGGCCTTCACGCTGAACGCTGCTAGCGTCACTCCGATGCCAAGTATGATAGCACTCTTCAAGTAGCTCGTTGCTCCCTTCTCCTTGGCGGGTTGGGCAGAGGTGGTTGGTTTGACCGGTTGGCCTGAAGGTGCATAGCCCTGCGAGTAGCCCTGCGGGTACTGCGACTCGTACGGGCCGCCGTAGACGTCCTGGCCGCCGTAGGTGCCCTGCGAGCGGGCCCTAGGACCGTCTCCCTGGCCATACTGGGCGTCTCCCTGGCCATAAGGGCCGTCTCCCTGTCCATACTGGGCGTCCTCCCAGGGGGCCTCCTGGCCGTTGCTGCCAGTCATCACGTCCCACCAGCCCTTGTCCTGGCCACTGCTGCTCCCGAACGGGAACGGGAAGGGGAACGACATGTTAGTATTGTGAAACTGGGGTTTGTCTAGCCGGCTGCGTGCAGGTACTTACCATAAATTTGTTCAGGGTAACTGGAGCTATATGTAAGGCTAGAGCCGAGGGCTGGAAATTTATCCTGGGGGAAGTTTCTTAATTGGGGAGCACGAATCGAAAAAAAAAAAAAAAAAAAATTGGATCTGGCAGTGAAAAATAGAACTTGACCTGTCACAATTGACGATGGAACGAGCGAAAAGTACGGACAAAAAGGTGGAAGCCAAGGACCAGGAACCCAAATCGCCCGTCAAACTTGAAGGCGCAGAAGTTAAGGTCACAATCGACCCAGCCTTCTCCTCCGCAGCCCTCGTGCTCTACTGCGCAGGAATCTACGCTTCATTCCTCTCCTGGTCCTATCTCCAGGAGAAGATATCGTCAAAGAACTACAGCCAACGTGGTGGGGATGCCGCCTTCTTCAAGGCCACCCTCGTTATCAACGTTGTCCAGTCGTTCTTCGCCATGCTCGTCGGCACCGTCTACCTCTCCGTCAAGACCGGCCAGTTCGAGAACCCCGTCCTATACATAGCCCGGAACAGGTCATTGCTGCCGCAGTTCCTCACAATCGCATGCTCGCAGTCGCTCGCGTCCCCAGTCGCATACCTCTCCCTCAACCACGTCGACTACCTTTTCTACCTCCTCGCCAAGTCCTGCAAGCTCATCCCCGTCATGGTCGTCCACCGCATCATCTACGGCTCCCGCTTCCCGCTCTTCAAGTACCTCGTCGCTGCCACCATCACTCTGGGAGTTCTGGTGTTCACGCTCGGTTCTTCCAAGCGCAAGGGTTCCTCTCCCAACGACGGCAACACCTTGCTCGGCCTCGCCCAGCTGGTCGCCTCTTTGCTACTCGACGGTTACACCAACTCGTCCCAGGACCAGCTCTTCAAACGTGCCAGGGGCCTCACAGGCGGCCACCTCATGGCAGTGCTCAATCTGCTCAATCTGCTGCTCACGGCCACTTACATGCTCATCGCTACCGACCAGCTCCGCCAGCTGTCCCAATTCGTCGCCGCAAACGGACCAGAGGTCCTCTGGGACATAGTCTCCTTCGGCCTCCTCGGCGCCCTGGGTCAGGTCTTCATCTTCCTGACCCTCGAACGGTTCTCTTCGATCGTCCTCGTCACAGTCACGGTCACCCGCAAGATGCTCTCAATGCTCCTCAGCGTCGTCCTCTTCGGCCATGTCCTCAGACTGTCCCAGTGGATCGGACTCCTCCTGGTCTTTGCCGGAATCTTCGCCGAGTCTGCCACCAAGTTCGTCAAGAAGCAGAAGACTAGCTAACTAGCATAAAACGTATGTGTATATTAGGCGAATTGAAATTGATTACATATGACTTGGTACTCCGTTCTATGTCCAGCGGCATCCTGGTGTGTCCAGTTGCAGCCAGATCTTGATGAGTTCGTTGTGTGAGAGTGTGTATGTAGAAGAGCCAGGGAATCACGGCTCGCCTTCCGCTTGTTTTTTCGAGCTCACCCCGGGTGCAGTGTGTGCATTGTATATTGGGTGGAGGCTGCACACGCGCATCTAGTTAGGGGAGAGAGCTCGTAAGGTAAGGCAGGAGCCATTCGGTGATCCCCCAGTTTCCGTGGTTTCTTTTTGAACGTCACTTATTCTTCTTTTCTCTCTTACCTGTGGGCCAGCTGCAGCAGGCACTGGGCGGCACCCATGCTCTGCGGGGTCGAGAGCGTTGGTGCGCTGGCCTTGCGCTGAGGAGTAACGGATATCAGCGACGACTGCTGGAGCAAAGTGGCGTCCGAGTCGATGCTGATGTTGCCTCCGTTGGAGAGCGATGGGATGGCAGGAAGAGGGACCGTGTGGGAGTAGCCCTTCCGAGAGATGGCAAACCGTGAAGGCGACGTCTGGTTAGTAAAGGAGGAGTGCTGGAGCGATGGCGTTGGCAGCGGCAGAGTAAACTTGCTCACGTTGGCAGGGGCAGACAGAGGTGCCACCAAGGCGCGGCCGCCGTGGTGCCGGGCGTTCTTGGATGCAACGTCTTCGAGCCGCTTGCCGTCGAGACGCGGTCTCTTTGGAGCACGCGTCGTGCTTGCACTGACGGTGGCCGTGGAGACGTTGACGGGCAGCGAGTTGGTGCGTTTGAAGAGCGGAGACGAGGCTGCCAGGAGGTCCGTCAGCGCATCGGTGCTTCTAGTTGGCGAGGTCGTGAGCTCGGCGAGCGACTTCTTGGATGTCTTCGATGCCTTAGATGTCTTCGACGTCTTCGATGACTTCGATGACTTCGCAGCAGCCTTCGTGACTCTCCTGCCCTTCTTCTCGACGGCCAGCGACTCCACCGGCACCTCCGTCTGGTTCGTCTTCACTTTGTAGTAGGCCAGCTGCAGGCGCATCTTGAGCACCTTGGCGCGCTGCTGTCGCGGCGTCAGCTTGAGCTGGTGGCGGGCCTTGGCCTTGGCCCGAGGGGTCTCACCGACGCAGCTCTTGGACCGCTTGAGGCCAGCCAGCGAGCCGAGAGCTGGCAGGTGGTCTAGACCAAGGTCCCTGTTTGGACCCTTGACAGCGAGGTCGCCCTGGAAGGAACGGGCGAACCGGGCGACGCCCAGGTCCCGCAGCCCGCCCAGGTCGACGTTCAGCTTACTTTCTGGAACACTGGCCAGCGCAACTCTGCTCGAGGTCATATTGTATATCTCGTTTGGTGGTTGATAAGAAGGGAGAAAACAGGCCCAGCCTTCGCCTCTGCTTATTTTTTTTTTTGTGTACAGAGCTCCTCGCAGCAGTGTGTGCGGGGGGCTAGTAAACAGAGAGCTCCCTCGATATTTTTTAATTGCCCAAAACAGATGTGCTCGGCGCGGCTCGGGCCCAGCTCGATGTTTATTTGGGGGTCGCGCGCGCGTGTTCGAGGTAGAATGCGTCGTCGGGCAAGATACGCGGGTACACTAAAGATCGAGCGGGCCCGCCCCATACAACGAAGAGCGAAGAGTCCGTGCAGCCTCGTCCAGCGGACCCGGTGCCAGCGTGACGGTCGCGTCGAATCCCCTACTGAGCCGTTGTACAACCTCTCCACATGCTACAGCCATACACTCTTACAACACAGCTTACTTAGATCCTTACAAGATGTTGTACATTAATGCTTAGACTGGCCAGGGCCCGAAGCTATAGGCCTCGAGTTCCTCGCGAAGCGATGCACTAAATATAGCTCAGAGAGAGAAAAAAAAAACCTGGAGAGGCAGGGACGATACTTGCGAAACGGGGGCTCCTCGCATGGCGTAGACGCGCGCGCGCACGACTTTTTAAAAAAAAAAGGTGTCTCGCTGCGACCTGCCGGCGAAGACGTAGCCTTACATTGGAGCGCCGATCATCCGTCATCCATCGCATCTTTCTCCCTAGAATGTAGTAGCATCGAGTGCAACGGCCCATTCGTTCAGTGGCGTCACGTACTTGTTGGCGATCTCATTGCCGTGGCCCGAGGCAACCGTCAGCAGCAGCTCGTTCATCTCGGCAGAGCCCAGGATGTCGACGTGGTCGGCAGTCTTGGAGCCGCCACGGATGTCGAACCGGTCCGGCTCGTGCTTGATCTCCACGATCGTCACATTCGAGTTGCCCGGGTTGTACATGTTGTGGCCTTTCTGCTGCCACTTGTGGCACATCGTGTGGGTCACGATCGAGATGGTGCCGTCGCCCTCGCCAAACAGCACGCTGACGTCGCGGTCCATGTCAACCGAGATGTTCAGGCCCACCTTATCCTTGTCGATCTCCTCCTTGTAGTAGTAGGCGCGCTCGGTTGGCTTGCCGACACCGTAGAAGCAGAACACCTTCATGTCTGGTGCGTTTGGAAGGGCAACCTCGAGCGGGTTGATCCACTTCGATGGGTCCTTCTCGTTCTGCTTGAGCTCGCGCTCCGATCTAGCGAATCCGGTCGAGTACGAGGCATCCATGCGGCGCTGCCACCAATCTGGACTCTGGTCGTACAGGTAGTCGAGCGACTGGGCGATCGTCAGGTTGTGGTCGGAGAAGTTGCCGCGGTTCTCAGTGAACCGCAGGAAGTTGCCCATCGTACCATCAGTGAGGTTCTCGTTAGGGCCGATCATGAAGTCGTCCGGAGCACCGTTAAGGTCGCCCCAGATGAGGTCGCCACCCTTTGGTAGCATACTAGGAATGCCGCCCCACGAGTGGAGCATCTTGGTACGCTCGGAGCGGCTGAAGAACTTCTCGAGGGCCTGCATGGCGAGACCCTTCATCTGGATCGTATCCTTCATCTCACCGGAGATGAGCGCAACGGTGGCCTTTGGAGTGCCCAAGAGGCAGCCAGAGATGTCGACGAAGGCCTCGATGTTGTCGTTGACCCAGTGCTTGCCACCGTTGCCAAAGTGCTCGCCAGAGGCCTCGACCCACTTGAGGAAGTAGAAGACGATCTGGGCGCCCATCGAGTGGCCCATCAGGACGGACTTCTCGCCGTTCCACTTCTTGGCGAACTCGATGTTCTTCTTGAGCTTCGAGAAGTAGCCGTCTCTGATCTCGAGGTCCAGGTAGGCCAGTCTCCAGTCGTACGAGGCGAGGTACATGTTGTCCGGGTTGTAACCGATGACGGCCATGTTCTGGAGGATCTTGCTCCAGATCCAGTAGCCCGTGATGAAGTAGTCGGCGGCGTCGAATCCTTCAGCTGCTCTCAGCTTGATTCCAGGAGGGTCCAGACCGGTCTGCGGGTCGAGCAGGACGTTCTTGAGCCAGCAGTCCTTGTCGAGGACGATCGTCTTGACCATGAAGAACGAGCCCCAGAGTCTCTTTCTGAAGTAGGACTCGGTGGGGCAGCCTTCGACGCCGTCGACGGTCCACGACTCGATGCCGCTCGTGGTGGTGCCGGGGACAATGATAACATTGTGCTTCGGGTACCAGTCAGGGTGCTGCTTGCGGACGTACTTGCCGATGGCGAAGGAGGCCGACGGATCGTGGTAGTCCTCCTGCTCGGACTCGTCCATCATCGTCTGGAGGCTCTGTGGCAGGGCGGTCTTCCAATCGTCGAACACCTTGTTGACGTGCTCGAAGGCATCGATGTCTTTGAACATGTCCGGGTGCTTGTCGACGGCGTGGAAGTAGCCGGCGAGGACGAGTCCCAGCACGATTCCAAAGATGAAGAGGAACCGCTTGTCATAGAAGAAGTTCTCGTGGGCGCCAGGGTCCTTAGACGAGGTCTCGACGGCAGCCTTGGCGTCCACCTTGGCTGGCTCACTGGTAGTACTCTCGGCATCTTTTGGGGCACCTTCCTCAGTGGAGGCGACGCCGGAAGAGACGGCAGAGTCCGCTGGGGCTGCTGCAGAGCCCTTGGCGGTCTTCTCATCCCCTGGACCTCCGGATCCGGCCTTGTTTGTACGCTGGGTGATGGCCATGGCAAAAACGGTGAGGAAAAAGAAGTGTGTAGATCAAGGGGAAGTTACTGTTTCTAGGGGGGGACTCTTTAAAAAAAATTGAAACTCAAATAGGAAAGAATTGGTTTGAGCGATTACGGGAGTGTAAAAAAAAAAAAAGGCCAGTCAGTAGCCGCGCAGTTTCGCAGCTTAATGCCCAGCCTTGCGGGGGGAGGTGCCAGTTTTCTAGTGCTGCCGGTGCCGCTGCCGCTTGTGCTCGCTCTCGCGCTTTGGGGAGTCTTATCAAAAAAAAAAAAATGATTACCCCATACTTTTTCTTTACCTGCAATACCCACTTTCCTTCCATGTCCAGCGAATACTTGCGGTCGAAATTCAGCGCTCTCCGGGAGTACCTGACGCCCGTGACGCACACTTCTACATTCGCTGAGACTGGCGAGATCACTCCCGAGGAGTTCGTCCAGGCGGGCGACTTCCTCGTCTACAAATTCCCGACTTGGCAGTGGGCCCCTTCGCCATCTGATAAGCAGAAGGACTTCTTGCCGCCAGACAAGCAGTACATTGTGACGAGGCACGTGCCGAGCTACGTGCGCGCCTCAGACTACGAGCTTGACTCCGGCGCTGGCACCGGCTCCGGTGGCGCTGCAGATGACGAGATCGCGGATGAGATTGACGAGGACGGCTGGACCAGCACCGGTGGCGCCAAAATACTCGAGCGCCACTGCACGCCCGAAGAGGAGCTCGAGCACTCGCACAGCTACAAGGGGATGAAGGAGAGTGTGGATGGCAGCAGCAATGAGCCATCTCCTGAGCCGGAACGGCCAGAAGTTCTGGATGACGATGGCTACGATGACGACGATGACTACGTCAACGACATTGACGAGCTGATCGATGACGAGGCCGAGGAGGAGTGGGAGGAGCAGCGCCGCAACAGCAAGAACCTCGACGGTGAGATCGCCAACGACCCGAAGAAGCGCAGCTATGACCTGTACATCTCGTACTCGACGTCGTACCGTGTCCCCAAGATGTACATCGTGGGCTTCGACTCGAACGGCACGCCGCTGCCGCCCGAGCGGATGTTCGAGGACATCGCCAGCGATTACCGCCATAAGACCGTCACGATCGAGAAGGCGCCGTTCCTGTCGAACACGACCGCCGTCTCCATCCACCCGTGCCGCCACGCCACGGTGATGCGTGCGCTCATGAAGATGGCAGCCCGGCAGGAGACGGAGAAGGAGGAGGATGAGTCCTTCGTCAAGGAGGTGAGCAAACTGGGGCTGGCTGAGACAGAGACGAAGGAACCAAAGGAGTCAAAGGAGCCGAAGAACGACCTTGTTGGCGATGCCGATGACTGGGAGGCCGTGGGTGAGAACGTTCCGCGCAGTGGCATCTCCGTTGACCAGTACCTGATCATCTTCCTCAAGTTCATGAACAGCGTCACCCCGGGAGTAGAGCACGACTACACGATGGACGCGCTATGACATAGTATATGTGGTAATTGGATAGCAAGGTATAGACTACTAGCAGGTTGAACAATGGTTAGCTATCGTAAGTAGCTAGCCCAATTGACCTCACTTCATAGTCTGATTGTACAATTTTCAATACATTTACTGGAAGTACTCCAAGGTAGTGTCTCGTCCTCCATGTAGAATAATAATAATTAAATTATGTGCTATCCTTGAAATTTCCTAATTAGTTAGTTAACTGGCCTCCACGGGTCTCCAGACCCTGACGCTCTTATCAACGTTTCCCGTCACCAAACGGATCCCGCTTCTATCAAACGACGAGCAGATGATTCCCTCTTCACTGCTGAGCGACCCCGGCACCGGCGTGTTCTGGCCAGACTGGAAAATTGTGCCGCTGCCCCAGTCGTAGAATCCGTATTTACCGCTGTCCGAGCCGACGAACATCACTCCGTCGCCGTTGCACTCGTTTGTGTTCAGAATCAGGTTACCCTGAGACAGCTTGTCATGCTCCATAGTCTCCAGACTCTGCTGGTAAGTACAGCCAGGGAGTTTGAACTTCTTGAGCCCGTCCGAGGAGCCCGACACGATCTCGTCGTCCAGTCCTCCGTTTGGCCCGAGGCAGAACGTGCGCACAGACTTCGAGTGGTACGTGAGCACCTTGTCGCACTTGCCCGCCACGAGATCCCACGTCCTCACGGTGGTATCGTCAGAGCAGCTCACGATCTGCGGGTCCGTTGGCCGGCACTTGACCTTGTTGACGGTGTTCTTGTGACCCGTCAGCGTGAACACGGGCACCTTGGTGCGGATGTCCCACACTTTCACCGATGAATCCCTGCCGCCAGTAACGATCAGGTCCAGCGTCGGGTGCAGGTCAATCGTGCACACAGAGCTCAGGTGCCCGTGGTAATCGCGGATCACCTTGTTGGTCTCGAGGTCCCAGCACTTGACGGTCTTGTCCTCCGAACAACTGAACATGTACGGGTGCCGGTCATCCACAACGAGCCCACGCACCGCCATGATATGACCAGTCAAGGTCAGCTGCAGCTGGCCACTCGCCAGGTTCCACAACTTAATTGTCCGATCGCTCGAGCCGGTGACGAAGAACTCGTTTGCAGGGTCGAACGCACACGCTGTCACCTGGCCCGTATGTCCCACGAGCACCCTGAACATCTTCCACTCAACGTGCCTCTTGGCCGCCACAGACTTTTGCTGAGGCACAATCAAATCGTTGGCAAATGTGTCCTCACTACGAACAAACGATTGATCCTTCGTATCAGCCACCACCAACGCACTACCTGCCTTGATCCCCGGCAGCCCAAGATCGTCCTCGTTGTACTCCAGCCTCATCTCGTCCAGGATGCCCCGGTGCCGCGACTTATCTAGGTAGCTCGGGAGGCTCAGCTGGCCGAGTTCTAGATCTACCATCATCCTTTCATAAATGGAGCCACTCTGCGGGTCGTTCAACGACTCTCTGAGCGCAGCAGACGTCTTCTCCGGGAAGTACCGCTCCATAACTTGACTAGTCAACTATTTCTATGTTCCCACTCTCTGCCTAATCCGGCAGCAAAGTGAAAAAAAAAAAAAAAAAAAAAAAACCAAAAAAAATTCAAAAAAAAATTCTGAGTCCTTCCTACCCTTTAAACACCCTCTTACTAATCACGGATGTCTAGCGAGGAACAGGAACAAAACGACCAGCCGGAGTACATCGACATTCAGGATGTTGCTGAAGTCATCGAGGATGATTCCGGTGAAGTTCCAGAGCCAAACGACCTCGATGGAGTCAATGCCGAGGACCCAGATGGAGATCTGAGAATGCAGCAGATGGCTGAGCAACTCGGCCAGGGCAACGGCGTCAACTACGAGGACGGCAAGATCGAGATCGATCTGTCGAACAATTCTGTCAGTTACTTCGACCAGCACGAGGACTCGATCTTTACGGTGTCGACGCACCCTACTCTGCCTCTGGCAGCCACGGGCGGCGGCGATAACGTCGCCTACCTGTGGACAACGCACACTACTCCGTCTAGACTCGCTGGCAAGCTCGAAGGTTACACGGAAAGCGTCATTGCCTCTGGATTTACCGGGGACGGCAAGTACCTGGTGACTGGAGACATGACCGGTAAAGTCCTTGTGCACAAGGCCACCAAGAAGGGCCAAGTGTGGAAGCCTCTGGGCGAGCTGCAGCAGGTGGATGAGGTTTCCTGGATCACCGTCCACCCTAAGGAGGACGTCTTTGCATTCGGTGCCCCCGATGGCTCCGTCTGGTGCTACCAGATCACCGATTCGTCGATCGACCTGATCTTCACTGGTTACTCGCACTCGACCGAGTGCACGGCCGGCGAGTTCTTCGACGTTGACAACGCCAACGGCGAGCTGAAACTCGTCACCACGAGCGAGGACGGCTCCATTATTGGATGGAACTGCTACACGCAGCAGCAGCTGTTCAAACTCGGACCTGTCGAGCTCAAGAGCCTGACGCCTCCATGGGTGACCATCGCAGTGCACCACGGTGGCAAGGTGGCCGCCATCGGCGCCAGAGACTCCCAGGTTGCGATCATCAACCTCGAGACCGGCTCGGTGCTGACCGTCTTTGAGGCCCAGAATATGGAGAACACAGAGAACATCTACGACGCCTCCGTCGAGGGACTCGCATGGTGCAAGTCGCTCAACTTCCTGGCCGTCGGCTTTGTCTCCGGAAGCGTGCTCATCTTCGACACCAACTCGTGGCAGGCCAGAAAGTCGCTCAAGTGCGGCGACTCCGTCACGAAGCTCGAGTTCTTCAAGGAGACCCCATTCCTGCTCGGCTCCTCCATGGACGGCAGAGTTTACAAGTGGGACTCGAGAACGGGTGAGCTCGCCCACACGTTCGTGGGGCACCACTTGGGCGTCCTCGACTTTAGCATTGACTGCGGCAACAGACTGATTACCGCCGGCGATGAGGGTGTCGCTCTCGTCTTTGACGTTTAGATAATGGATAGAATGGATCTAATATACAAGTAAATGGTGTTACAATCCCTTAGCCTTCAGCTTGGAATCGACGATGCTGCTCACGAGCTGGTAGAACGCCGAGTTCTCGTTCTTGGCCTGGCCACCGAGCTGCAACTCAACCTGCCGGGCAATCAGCTTGCCCGTGTAGTCGACTTCGATGTTAACGTAGTCGCCGAGCTTCTTGAGCGGCAGCACGACCCTGCTCTGCGTGTGAGCCACCATCATGATCTTGAACGTGGCGTCATCGTAGTTGACGTTCGTGACCGTCAACGAAGTGCCGTCGACGGCAATGAAACCTTTCATGACGATGTAGTTGATGAGCTCGGCTTCGCGAAGCTTGAACTGGAACGAGATCGAGTTGCCGTCCGGCTGGCGGCTGACGATCTCAGCAATGGTATCCACATGTCCCTGGACCACGTGACCGCCGAGTCTTGTCGAGCCGTTGACGGCTCTCTCGAGGTTGACCTTGTCGCCGGGCTTCAAGTCTGCCAGGTTCGTCTTTCTGATTGTCTCGTCGGAGACGCCCACTTTGAACGTGTCGGCGTCCCACTCGGTGACGGTCAGACAGGTGCCGTTGATGGCGATCGAGTCACCGAGATGGCAGTCGCCCAGGATGGGGCCGGCCTTTCCGATGACGATGGAGCGGCCGTTGCCGCCGGCCTCGGAGGTATCGAGCGGGTTATTTTCGAGCACTTGGCCCATCAATTCGACGATACCTGTGAACATGTCTAGAAAGTCGGTCTGTGGCTAGTCTGACTGAAAAATACACTACAGATTATGCCATCCCACACATTTTTTTTTTCGGAGGCCTTACTAATTCAGCCAGCCCAGCCCACCCAGCCGGCTGGCTAAGCTCTGCGGGCGGATTCTGTCGGAGTTTTGCTGAATGACCCGAGGCCTGACTATACGGGGTGCACGCGGAAGAAAATTTTTTGCCGACCGTCATGACTTTCTTTTCCATGACCATTGCAGATACGATCTGTAGGATCGAGGCCGTAGAGTGCAAGGTTGCACCTACAGTTTCGATCCGGTATAGATCCGTGCCTGAGGGAGAGAGTAGCGTAGAAGTAGGGAGAGGCAAGGAGGAAAAGAGATACAGACCATATCGCTAGCTAGCTATATTCGGAAACAACAGCAGAGGCAGCATGATCTGGGTCTCCAATTGCCTGCCTTTTTTTGGGACTTTATCACCATGGCTGTTCAGCTGGCTGGCCTTTTAGACCGGCCTCCGCACCCGTAACGGTGATGGTAAACGAATCCCATAGAGCAACCAACATCTTTACAGAGGTGAGCCACGTTCTTAGTTCTGTCCTCACTTTTGAGAGATGCTGACAACTGTGTAGTAGTAATAGATCGGGTAGCTCGGATCTTAGTCCTTCGGATACCTCCCCACATTTTCCCCCCCCTCTCCACACTGTTTCAGGGCAATCTACTGCTACATTGGGGCGTATGCTCCGCACCACCTCTGCTTTTTTATTATTATTTCTCCAATCTTCTTCTCGCAAAGCGGGGTGCAGAACGGGCGTGGGAGGGATGGGACCGAAAAAAAAGAAACGAGCAAAGTCCGGACGTGACCGCAGAAAGCTCCGCTCCTGTGTATAAGCCATTCCCCACCCTTCTATCTATAAAAGCGCACATTTTCCCGCACCAGATCCGCTGCTAAGATCTAGTACTTTTAAGCTTTATTTTAAACAACCATACTTATGACCTACAACAGCTCAGTTAAAGTCTGCGTCATTGGCGCAGCCGGCGGCATTGGCCAGCCGCTCTCTCTTTTGATTAAGAACAACCACTCTGTCCAGCACCTGTCGCTCTACGATGTTTCTCCAGCCGTTGCCGGCGTTGCAACGGATCTTTCGCACATTGACACTCCTGCAACCGTTTCGTACCACACGGCCGAGGGCAACGGCCTGGCCGAGGCCCTCGAAGGTTGTGATTTCGTTCTGATCCCTGCCGGTGTTCCGAGAAAGCCCGGCATGACCCGCGACGATCTGTTCAAGATCAATGCCAGCATCTGCGCCGAGCTCGCTGAGGGCATCGCCACTAACTGTCCCAATGCCATGACGCTCGTCATCTCGAACCCTGTCAACTCGACCGTGCCAGTGTTTGCCGAGATTTTCAAGAAGCATGGCACGTTTAACCCACGCAAGCTCATGGGTGTCACCCACTTGGACGCCGTCAGAGCCGACCGGTTCCTGCACGACATCCGCCCTAACATGTCGTGGAGTCAGCCTGTCAAGGTCGTTGGCGGCCATTCTGGCGACACGATCGTCCCGCTGTTCTCGAGCGTGCTCGCCAACAACCAAGTCGACAAGATCCCATACGACCAGCTGCACGCCCTCGTGCACCGTGTCCAGTACGGTGGCGACGAGGTGATCGCCGCCAAGAAGGGCGCTGGATCGTCTACTCTCTCTATGGCATACGCCGCCTCGAACTTCTTCAACAGAGCACTCAACGGCTACCTGGGAACCGCCGGCAACACGATTGCCTCCTGCTTCCTGAGCTGCGAGGACGACTCCCTGACGGGCGTTCCAGAGACCAAGCAGAACGTCAAGGAGCTGACTGGAGTCGACGTCAAGTACTTTGCCATGCCGTGCGTGTTTGGCCCAGACGGCATCGACTATGTCCAGGCCGACTGCCTCACCAGAGTGCACCCTGCCGAGAAGGAGATGCTCCAGGTGTGCTGCGAGACGCTGCCAAAGAACTACGCCAAGGGAATTGAGTTCGTCAGAGGCAGCGCCTGATTAGACAATGGGAAACTACGCGGATAAATACTTATAAATAGGATAATGGATAATGGATAATGGATAATGGATAATGGATAATGGATAATGGATAATGGATAATGGATAATGGATAATGGATAATGGACGAAAGAATGGTAGCAAGAGGGTTGAGCCATGTGAGGAGTGAGCCGGCCGAATTGGCCCTGCCCTCCCTCTCTCTCCCATTTTTTGCGGGTGAAAAATTTTGGTGGGCCTGGAAGAAACAGGTAGAGATATGGTGGGAGTGCTGGCGGAGCCAGCGGGAATAGAGCTAGCCAGCTAGCCAGATAGTCAGCCAGCTAGTCAGCCAGCTAGTCAACCAGCTAGTCAGCGTCCCAGCCATCCAAATAACGAGCTAACAAGCGACTCATTGAGTAGCCACCTACGTACCTACTTTCTTCGTTTTCAGTAATTATATTATGCCTAAGCATAGCCTTTTATACTTTGCCCTTTAGATGTAACCGATCTTGTTGGCGATGTCAAGAGCATCGTAGTCAGAGGTCAGCTTGATGTAGGCCTTCTTGGTGCCGTTTGGTCTGATCAGAGTGTGGACGTGCTCGGTCTCAACCTCGTAGAGCTCCTTGACGGCCTGCTTGATCTGGAACTTGTTGGCCTTGATGGCAACCTGGAAGACAAGGGTGTTTCCGTCCTCAACCTTCTTCATAGCGGTCTCCGACGTGATAGGCTGCTGGAGGATGTTGTGAGCATCAAGTCTGCTGTAGTGGGGAACAGCCTTGGTGTACTTAGGAGCTCTAGCAAGCTTCAGAGTCTTTGGGAGTCTGAAGGTGGTGTTGGTTCTCACCTTGGTAGCCTTGGAACCGTTGGTTCCCTTGAGGGCAGCCTTCTTAGCGGTCTGAGCCTGGGTAGCAGCCATTGTGGTTTGTATGGGAGAGAGGAAGTTTTTTTTTTTCAAAATTTTCAGGAATTTTGAGCGTGGGGGCTCACCAGGGGCACGGGTGTCTTTTAGCGGAGTTCCCGGTGAAAAATATTGAGGTGCCAGGGGTTATACATATCACGTGCAGGAATATAGTGAAGGTAACAAGAGGGTGATTGCGACGGAAGTGTGGTTGCATGGTTGGATAGAAGATACGGAGGAACTGGAGGTCAAAAGAGGGGGGGATTGAGCTGATGGCGGACAGCCTTTAAAAAGTTGGCCCCGACTACGGGGTGACTACAGCGGTTTACAACTGTACAATGTGTAGTTTTTCTGGAAACCCTCGCGAACCATATAGTCACGTGCAGAGTATGTATGGTTGTCATTATGTACAGAGTATATGTATAGAGGCCGTTTAGATACGCCGGCGGGATGGGGCGCGGATGCCACCGAACTTGATCGGCGTGAGGTCGCTCAGCTTGCAGACGTACTTCTGGACGCCGAGTCCCTGCTTGCCCTTGAGGGCATCGAAGAAGGCCCGTCTGCCCTTGCCAAACTCGCGCACGACGATTTCGAGCTTGCCAGCCTCCTGGAGCAGGTTGCGGTCGTCGATCATCTTGAACACGTTCGAGGCCAGCTGGAAGGCTGCCTCGTACTCTCCACGCTGTGCCTTTCTGAATCCGACCGTACCGGTCGACTGCGACAGAACGATCTTCTGCGGCAGCGTCAGGTAGTAGAGCACCTTCTCGTTGAAGCTCTCCTGCGGGTTGTTTCTCTCGTGGTTCGTGTCGACCTGGACCTTCGTCAGCGTCATGAAGGTGTTGTTCTTTCTGAACCGGCAGTGCAGAACGTACTTCAGCGTCTTCAGTTTGGCCACTTTGGCCCTCTTGCCGGCCTTAGCGCCAACCTTGGCGCCAGGGTTGTCGGCGTTCTTCATGGCCGAGCTGAACGTCGGCTTGCCCTCTGCCCGGCGCAGCAGACTACTCGAGAAGGTCCTTACTGGCTGCACCACCGCAGACTGCACAAACAGCGGCCGGGAAACACCCCTCAGGCCGCGCATGCACTCCATTCCAAGTCTGTTCATCGTAGACTATCTAATATGCTGGTGGGTTGAGTTTTTCCACTGAAAAATATTGCTGGAGCCAGTGAAAAATTTAGAGAGAGAGAGGGAAGAGCCTTGCAGTGAGGGTGAAAAATATTGTTAGCCTAGATAGGCCTATAAAAGGGACTTCATCTAGAATGGTCAAAAGCTACAGCTACCTCGACATCGAGATCGCGTCCGTGCCAGTCGGCCGGATCGTCATCGAGTGCTTCAACGAGCAGGCCCCGAAGGCCGTCGAGAACTATACTGAGCTCTGCCGCTCCCACGGGTACCAGGGCACCTACATACATAGAGTCGTCAAGAACTTCATGATCCAGGGCGGAAACACCGAGTACACCACTGCGAGCGAGGGCGACTACCCGTACGGCGGAGCCGATCAGCTCAGCAAGGGAGGCAAGTCGATATTTGCTAGCGAGGACAACCCGGACGGCGACTTCGACGATGAAAACCACTCCGACATGGACAAGCAGTTCCTGGTGTGCATGGCGCACAACCCACCGAGCAACAAGAACCGGTCGCAGTTCTTCATAACGACGGACCACACGAAGCACCTCAGCTACAACTACACCGTCTTTGGCCGCGTGGTGCATGGCAAATCGGTCTGCCGCACCGTCGAGAAGACCCCGGTCTACTCCAACAAGACCGGCGAGGCCAACTGCTACCTGCCAACGTCGCCCGTCGTCGTCGCCGAGTGCGGCGACTGGAAAGCGGGCGACAAGTGTCCAGTGTACGACTGCTGCAACGACCAGATCGCCGGCGACTACTACGAGGAGTACCCAGACGACAACGAAATCCCCGGTCTGAACCTGGACGATCCAGACGCCGCATACAGGGTGACCAACGTCGTCAAGCAGTCCGGCTCGGCCCTGTACAAGGAGAAGCGGTATCAGGACGCCCTGTTCAAGTACAAGAAAGCCATGCGGTACTGCAACGAGCTGATCCCGGACGAAACCAAGCACGAGAGCATGTACAACAAGTTCCTCGACCTCAAGAAGACGATCTACCTCAACCTCTCGATGGTGACGCTCGCCATGAACCAGTACCAGAAGTGCATCGACTACTGCGGCTACCTGCTCGAGTACGTCCAGGACAACGACCCGGTCAAGCTGACGACCGTCCAGATGAGCAAGGTCTTCTACAGGCTCGGTAAGTCGTACGAGGCATTAGGTAACTATACAGAGGCATTGGAGGCGTTGAAGCATGGCCAGGCCGTCAACCAGGACGACCCGGCCATAAAGTCAGAGCTCAAGAAGGTTGAGTCGCTCAAGAGAGACAACGAGAAGGGCACCAGGCAGAAGCTCCAGAACTTCTTCAACTAAAGCTCAAACACCCTGCATTTAGCTCCAGACTGCTTTAGCGCCCGCTCGGTCGCAGACCACGGCACTCCAAATATTCCGGCGTTGATCTTGGGCATGTTGATCGTCACCTCGTCTCCCAGCTGCTTCTTCAAGTCCACCATGCAGTCTTTAGTCGTTGCGGCAATCTCGCCCGGAGACTCGCCGCCCATCTCGCTCGTGAAAAGGCACGCGATCTGCTCCTTGCCATCGTCCCCTGGGATCACCAGCGACGTTCCCAGGAGCTCGCTCGGCGTGTGCTGCTCGCACCACTCGTGGTATTGAGTGTAGGCGCCAGGATACCGGTTGCGGAACTGCAGTGCGATTCCGCCGCCCCACACTCCATAGCAATTGCACGCGTGTGCCAGTACAACAGGTGCTTGCTTCGTTGCCTGCTTTGTCAGTTGGAAAAGGTCTCCTTTGACGTATGTGATGGACATCGTATGGTACGAATATGATGGGAGGCTAGTGTGTGAATATGCATATTTCCCTCCCTGAAAATCTTTTTTTTTTCTTCCCCCACATTTATGATCGATCCAGAGATCTTGAAAGACCTCAAAGAGGTCGAGAGGGCCTCGAGGGCGTCCAACCTGGCTTCAAAAAACAGACTCCTCTCCATATTGGCCGACCACGCTTACGTCAACTCCTTGAAAACGTCCCTTTTCGCCGGCCTCGACCTTTCACTGGTCCCCAACGAGAGGTGCGGACTATGGTACCTGTCTCCAGATGAGTACGACACGACCTCCTATTTCAAATCGACTGACGGACACACAGGGCAGTGGGACTTCAGCACGAGACGTCTCAACCTCCACCTGCTGCGTATACTCGACGAGCACGACACAATTGCCATCATTGACTCCACCCGCCGCGGTAAGCGCATGCCAGATGCCCTCAGCAAGACGGTACCCATCTGGTGTGCCGTGATGAGCAAACTGGTTTGCCCCGAAAAGACCTGGGACGAGCTGCTCGCTACTCCGTACATCGTCTCTCCAACAGAGCGTGACATGATTCTACAGAAACTCCCGTCTCTTTTTGCAAAGCTCGAACAGCTTGGCTGCCATCTGAAGCCAACGAGGCCTCTGAAACCCGTCTGGGTCTACCCGAGGCATCGCACGCCCCACTCGATTTGAAGAGGTCAACGGCGTCGATGGATTCCAGCCTCTCTACCTCATTACTGTCAGCAGGAAATGCCAAGATGGCGAGGACAAGATGAACGGCTACACCTACGTCCAGGGAGCCGCCGACGACCACGAACTCTGGTCGCAGGGACTCGACCCTCAGCTATTCTGGGAAAACGTAGACCAGTTTACCAGCACAACCACCACAGAGAAACAGGTCGATGAGAGAATCGACGCCCTCGTTGAAGAGCGCAAAAGGAAGCATGAGGATCAACACAGTATCTGTGATGACGTCTCAGTAGTCACTCCGCAGCTCTCCGTCGGCAAGTTAACTGGCACCGTCAACCTCGGCGCCAAGTGGTCGCCACCACTCTCAGGCTATGACCTCGTTGTCGTTTTCGACAAGTCGTCGCACTCTGATTCTCCACAATGCATAGTGGTGCCAGCCTCGTCTGGATCGAAGAAGGCGTCGAAGGAACTCCGCAACATCTTACCGGCTCTTATCCCTCAGATCGGCCAGAAGATCCTCAACGACGAGAAGATCCTGCTCCTCTGTTCTTCCGGATCAGACGTCTCTGCAGGCGTTCTGCTTGCATTAATAACTCTTTACTACGACCAAGACTGGAACCTCCTCCAGGCTCCTCTCACCCGACGCTTCATCGAGAAGACCAGCATCAGACGGCAGCTGACGCAAATTCTAGAAAAGCGTCGCGTCAACCCAAGCCGTGCTACACTGAAGGCTATCAACTACTATCTGATGTCAGAGTCTTAAGAAAGCTCGTAAATTTACGTTCATTAGGAATGTGTATATAGGTTTGCAATTAAATCGACAACCATCAAGCATCTATGCCTATGGTTATGACTTATTTCTCAACTCCTTCGGGCTCTTGACCAGCCTTTTGTTTTTGCTCCTCGCCACGTCTCCTATCAGAGTCTGTAGTGCTGCTGCTACCACCACTCTTGCTCTCTTCACTGAGCTTCGAGCGCTCCCTTCTATGCGTACGAGTGTAAGCATGCTGCTGCTTGCTCATAGGGTGAGGAACGGGCTGCTGAAAAACCTGGTAGTACATCGGCTGTGGATAATAACGTGCCTGGTCTGCAGACACCAGCTGCGGCGACGACATGGAGTACCGGTTCTGGTAGAAGAACTGGCCCTGCGACTGTGGTGTGACCAGAGCAGGTTGCGCAACAGGTTGAGGAGCGTACTTCACACGCGGCGAGAACTCAACATACTCTGCAGCAGTTGCCGGCGGCATTGGGTGCTGCGGAGAAGGAGCCAACGGCTGTGTAGAGTAGCCCATCACAGGCACTGCGCCTCCGTTGTAAGAGCCGGCGGCGGCACCGTAGACGTCAAACGTCTGGCGCGATCCGTTCCTGCGGTGGGGAGTGCAGTAGCCAGAAGTGTTGTGCGAATGCCGGCCCCGGTTCTTACAAGCGGCAGGGCGGCGCACCGAGGAGGATGTACTGGATGCATCGACTGGACTCATGGAGTCAAACGATGATCCGGCAGAGCCCGAGGCATTGGCGGCACCCTTAGGCGTAGAAGCTGGGGCAGGGGTGTCGACAGGCTGATGCTCAACCGTATCCTCGAAGCGTGCGCTAGTCGGACTGCTCGAAGAGGAGACGGAGTAGAGATCTGCCTTGGAGCTCTCCATCTTCTGCTGTTCCAGCATCTTCGAGCGGATTTGCATGTAGTCAAGAGCAGCCTGGAAGTCGTCGTTCATCTCAGGAGTTCTCGAGTTGACTTCGCGGCTGTAGTCAGGTCTGTGAGGTCTTCTCTTCTTCTTCTTCTTCTTCTTTGGTGGGATGGCACATCTATCCTTGCCATAGGAGATGATGAACGGCTCGTAGCGACCGTGGAAGGCGGAGTACACCTTCTCGGCGTTCTCGCCGTTGCAGTCTTCAACGGCCTTGATGCAGGACGAGATGTTAAAGAAGTTGATAAAGGCACAGCGGTTGTCATCGAAGTAGTTGATCTGCTCGATACCACCGAAGAACGAGAAGTCGCGTCTGAGAGTAGACTCATCTGGAATGACTGGGCCCTTGATCTCATTGCCGTCTTCGTCCTTTGGAATGCCGATGTAGAGGTTCCTCGAGGCACCTTTGTTCTCAATGGCTTCTTTCACCTTCGGCGAGAGTGGACCAGAGCTGCGACCCCAACCGACCTTGAGGCATCTGGAGTGCAGGTAGACACCGTTCAGCGTGGCTCTTGCCATGAAGTTGGCGGCATCGTCAGCGGATATGAAGGTGACGAAACAAATGCGGCGATCTCTCAAGAGCTTGATCGACTCGAGCATACCGCCGCGAATGACGTTGCAGATGTCCTCCTCAGTGGAAGGCATATCGAGATTGCCGAGATAGATCGTTCTGTTGCCGACGTTGCTGGGAACCGTTTCGAATAGGGATGTGGAAGAGGACCTGTGGGTGAACGCCTCGTCGTGCAGTGGGGCCAGCGTTGACATGTGAACGGATGATGGGTGCGACGACACCGGCACGGCGATAGGAGTGCCTATCGGGGTGCCGATCGGGGTGCCGATCGGGGTTTCCATCGAGTTACCTATCGGAGTGCCCATAGGCGTAAGAGCATACACCGCGGAAGGCATCGGCATGACAGGTGCTGAGCCAGACGGGAACACTGCCGAATGGGAAGGATGACGTTGGAATGAAAAATGGCGGTTGAGTTTGGCGGCTGTAGTCTGAGGCGACGAGATGGAGGTCGACGGGGTAGAGATGACGCTCTCAGCGGCATCGTACATAGAGTCGAATGCAGAGATAGACCGGCAGACGTCCATGGAGAAGCCTGCTGGGGCGAAGTTCTTGTCAGGGCCGTAGCAGATGCGAGAGTTGGCGAAGATGGATGGGGTTCCCTTCTCGCGTTCGACGGTGACTTTTGTGAGGCAGCTCACGGCGCTGCGGATGGAGGTAAAGTAGACGAAGGCGGCATTCTTGCTGAGCTTGTACTTGACGGACTCGATCTCGCCGAACTCGCTGAGCGACTTTGCCAGCATGCCTTGGGACATGCCTTTGGCGAGGTTTGTAATGCAGATGACACGCGTAGCACCCTCGTGCTTGATAGCGGCCTCGATGTCGTCGTCAATAGGACCAGAGTCGACGGCCTCGAGCTCGAAGTTCTCGCTGTCGAGAACGGAGCGGAGGTCCGAGATGCTGACCATAAGTTCCTCGAAGCAGGCGTTTGCGACGGCACTGTCAGTGAAGGACAGAATGGCCTCGCCGTTCTTCACGTAGCACTTCTCAACGGGGCCCTGTTCGATGAGACCAAGGATGTCCCTCGGGGTGACGGACTTGTTGAGGTGGGTAAACTTGATGGTACGGCCGAAGTACTGGCTGGCGTCGCCACTGAGGTCGTCCAAGCCATCCTGCTCGTCATTGTCAGCGTCAGCGTTAGCATTAGCAGCAGCTGAAGAGACAGACTCATTGACCTCGTTGGACTGCTCCTCGCCGTTAACGGTTTCCGCGTCACGGAGTCTCTGCTGTAGCGCGAGACCTGGCGAGACGGGGCCCGTGTACATCTTCGGGTCTATCGAGGAACGCGAGGGGGTCTCGTCCATGTAGAGGCTCAAGGTGTCACCGGTATCTGGCTGGATGGCCCCGTCGTCGTCGTCGTCGTCGTCGTCGTCGTATTCGTTGTCGGCGACTGTGACGCGACCGGCGGAGGTGGACGCGGTTGTTGATTGTCCTTCGTCCTCGGCGTCGCTGTTAAGGGACACAGCGGAGAGGTCAGTGACGAGGCTGCGCGGCAGCGCGGATGAGTGCGAGTTTGATGGTGGCGTGGACTGCTGTGCATGCTGGTGTACGATGGAGGCGGTGGAGGAGGCCGGGGCGCCGAAGTAATAGGAGCCTGGGGACGGAGCCTGGGGACCTTGGACGGCTCCGGGGATCATCGGCACCGTTGCAACACCCTGCATCGGCGGCATGCCTGGAACAGGAACGGCGGACATGGCCGGAATGACGGAGATTGGCGGGCCCGTGGGCGTCGTGGGCGTGGAGTAGTAGACAGGGGTGTCGAAGGCCTCGCCTGGGGCCTGCACGAAAGGTGAGCTGACGAGCAGCTGGCGGGGCAGGAAGCGTTGCAGCGGGGTGCCCTGCTGGTCGTAGGCGCCCGGCTGCTGCATGTATAGCGACTGCGGGGTCCGGATAGGCGAGGGCTTTGGCTTGCGCTTGTCTCTGAGGGTCCGGTGGGACCGGAGGCCTGTGGTAGAGGCCATGTCAGGAGCGAGTGTTTCAGGTTTGACTCTATGCGTGGGAGGGAAGCGAAGCGATGGATTGGGACACGCAGAGAGTGTGGATTGGGAGAGTTGCTCCTAGAGGCTGGTAGGGCGTGTAGTTAGCTTAGCTAGCCTTTTTTAACCCTTGGATGTCCAGAGAGAGAGAGAGGTCTTTCTGTACGAGTTCGTAACGAAAAGTGGCTGGTTAGACCCTGTATGAAAAGTGAGGAAAGAAGAGGGACGAGGAAGGGGGAGCGGGGGGAGAATATGGTTCGGGACCTCTTGCTGGAAAGATGGTGTTCTGCGGAAACGACTGATTAACGGAGAACCGAGAGAAAAGCCCCTTGGGATAACTGCGGGAAAGAACGACGCGGAAGAAGGGTGACCTTTAAAGATTATAGGAAGCCTAGGGGCAGCAGGAGCCGAGCTTTTTTTTTTTCGAGTAGTTTTAACAAGTACAGACGGCAGTGAGGGAACACAGACAGAAGCAGAGACGCGCATTTACTGAAACCTGTCGTAGAGTAGCCGGCAAAAAAAAGACTAACGTGCGACTTGAAACGACGGGGAGGGAAGGAGGGAAAGATTGGTGGTTGCACAGGACCGCGCCACGCAGAGTACGGAGGGAAGGGAGTTTGCGGATTAAGGAGGGGAATGATGTGGTATGTAAGTGAATGTGTGTACGGGTGCTAAGGCGGACGGGGAACTTTGTGGTTACCGGTTACGGTTACGGTTACGGTTACGGTTACGGTTACGGTCACGGTTATGACTAAGGTTGCGGCCAACTTGACGCCAGCTTTTTTAGGACCGGGAGCACCCGAAATGGAAGTAGCAAGCAGCGAATAGGGAAGTGGCAAGGCACGTAGGTGGGCGTGCCCAGTGGCAACGAAGGAAGGTGGGCGTGGGTGGGGGTGCCCA